>JABUQX010069246.1:15000-34502 GCA_015478945.1 Trachelipus rathkii
TTGGGAAATATTTTACACTACTTACATTTAAATATAATTTGTTCACAATGGATATATTAAACGATTTAGACTTAAAGGTCACAGAGGAGTTCTCAAATGAAAGACCTGCGTCTTCTTCGTATGAAAATACAGCTAGTTTAAAAGCAACATTACAGAGTGAGCTGAGTCCCCTTCGAATGAAAAGGGGTGTTTTAAGAAGAAAACTTACTATATGCTGCAAATATTTTCCTACAAAAGAAGAAAGTGATACAGAGTTATCTACCCTCATTGACCCTGCCGTAATCAAAACTATTTTCGACAAGGTGAACTCGATTATCTCGGACATTAAAACTCAAGATACTCTGATCGAAAACTTATTAATAGGGGCTGAGTATACCAAGATCAACCAATCGCTTCTAGACGAAGAGATTTCCGCTACTGATGCTTACCACATAAAAGTTGCTCAAGCTCTCCAACTGTTAAGAGTCGAATATGAATATGAAATCAAGTCTCGAAGATCTTCTGATGCCCTTTCTGATAATGAGAGAACAGCTTCAAATTCGAACAAAACATGCTGTGAACACTCCAAGTCTTTTCCCATGCAGCCTTTTAACCTGAAGATCCCAGCCCTAAAATGCGGGGATTTTTCGGGCGAGAAGGACAAGCACTCCTTTCGTTCCTTCCTGCAGGAGTTCAAATATTGTGGTATGGGTGGGGAGGGACTTGTCACAAGCTGTTAAATTGCAGTATCTCAAGTCCCATTTAAAGGGATATGCTCTCAGAGACATTGAGCATTTGACGGGTACGGATGAGAACTATGATTTGCCTTGTCCCATTTTAAAAGAAATTAATTTGGACAAGGAACTTTTAATTATTGATTTTATTTTCCATTGGAACTAGAACCTCAATCTCGGCTCTGGACGGGAGCCAACTTTGAAGCATCAGATCTTTTATTTTAAAGGTCCGGGCTCACTTAAAGGAACTCAAGGAGCTAGGGGTTGACCTTTTCCCAGAGGAGAGTTCGGGTTGCAAATTAATCAGCCATATTTTAGTTGATAAACTTCCTCTCTCATTTTAAGAGAGTTGAAACTGGCAACTAAAGAACAATATCCGTCAATTAATTTGATTTTTAAGGAACATAATTAGATAATTCAAACGATGCAGAGGTTTCGAACCTCTCAAACCTCAACTTCGTTCTCATCATCTAAATCATCTTCTTCTAAAGGGAACTTCAAAAGGGAGAAGAGGAGACCCTTTGATCAGAAAGGTCATACTTTAAACACTTCAAAAGGAAGTGGCTCTCTAAAAAGAACTACTTTACCTTCTGAACCTACCTCAAGTTCTAATTCAAATTCTAATTCAAATTCGAATAATCAATCTTCAAGGGAAGTCAAGTGTAAGCTGTGCAATGGAGACCATTATCTCTCTGACTGTACGGTTTACGTAAACCCTAAATCAAAAAGGGACAGATGTGTGGCATTAAACATGTGCTGTAACTGTTCCAGCATAAAGCACATGGCAGATACATGCCCGGCTAAAACACTCAACTTAAAGTATCCTTTATATAAATGTAAGAGCCGAAAACATCTAGCCGCTCTCTGTTGCGCTGGAACCACTAATCAGAACAGGAATAATAAATCTCATCAAAAAGATGATAATGAAGAAAACAAAAGTGATGATAGCAATTTTCTTTGCATTAACACTGGGCAATCATCAGCTTCTCATATTCTGCCTACAATAACCATAATAGTAAGGCACAATAACAAGCCAGTTCCTATTCGCGCTCTTATAGACCTGGGTTCACAAAGAACATATGCTGGCCCTAAATTGCTTTCCAAACTCGAAATCAACTGTGAACAATTACCTATCATCAGAAATCCCATAAAAACATTCATTGGAGAGGAGGAGCGAACATCGTACCTAGTCGACCTAGAAATAAATTGCTGCTGCAATTCCTTCTTTCGAACACCGGTTTTGGTCGACCCTTCTTTAGATGTTAGATTTTCGTTTAAGGGGTTAGCATCAGCCATTAGTCGCATTTCGTTAACATATAATGTGGCGGACAAGTTCTTTGTGGGCCCTTATGGGGATTCGGTCGATGACATCGATCTTCTTTTAGGTACTGACACTTTATGTCATATGAAACATTTCCAAATTATTGATTGTTTGGAAGGCAGTGCCATTCAGACTTGCTTGGGGTTGGTTCCTTTCGGGCCTGTAAATTCTTTTCTGCTTCCTCATCAAAAAGCCTTTCTATACAGGAAGCAGACTTCAACATCAATTCTTGATTTACAACCAAATCAGAGGGACTCATGACTATCCATGTCTGTTTCCTCGCTGCCAAAACACCTTTTCAAAGCTTCTCCTAATCTCGTCAACTCGATCATTGACCCTCATCCTACTTACCCTGATGTTCTTGGCATTTCTTCAAATGAAATAAGTACCGATCTAAGTTTGGAATATCTGTACAGCTTGGAATCCTTGAGTATTCAAGAGGAGAAGGATTATGTTACCATCGATAGGGAATTTATCTCTAAATTCCACAATGCAATTCAATTTATAGATGGAAAATACCATATTGAGATTCCATGGATCTCAGAATTAGTGAATCAGGTCCCTTCGAATTATCGAATTGCTTTAAGTACGCTTAGACGAGTTAAAAATCGTCTTAGCAATCAAGGTCTCGATAAAGCCTACACTGATGTTTTTAAGGAACAACTGAGGTGTGGTATCATTGAAATCATCTCTGTTGATCCAAAGGAGTTCGATCGTTACATATGGATTCCCCACAGGCCTGTAATAAATATGGCAGATCAGGTTACAACTAAAATCAGGTGTGTGTTCAATTGTAGCCTTAGAACAAAAGGCGCTCCTTCTCTGTTAATCAAGCCTGATTACCCAGGTATCGACTTGTTGGTTCCTTACTTCGTCTTCTTCTTTCTTTTAAGACCAAACAGAATTATTGTGGTTGTCGCTGAATCTGCAAGACTTTCTCAAATTCTATCTTATTAAACTTGAAAGCAGTCGTAACAAGTTTTGTTTCTTCTGGGAAGAAGATGGCAGACTTGTTACTTATAGGTACGCGACAATCATTTTTGGCCTTGCGGTATCCCCTTTTATTTTAGGAGCTGTTATAAGACATCATATTAAAAGCAAATATTCATTCGATCTGGTCTCTCGGCTTCTGGTCAATAACTTGTATGTAGATAATTTTATCTACACTCATTCATCCCCTGATGTTTTGAGGGACATCTATTCAACCTCGGTAAAAAGGATGAAGGAGGGTGGGTTCAACTTGTGTTCCTGCAACACCAACCACCCTGATTTAAATGCTCAAATCAAAGACGATCAGATGTTTTCCTCTTATAATTGTGATGAGGAAAAAGTCTTGGGGTATCTCTATCATCCCGAAAATGATACCCTTAGATTAGCAGACTTTGACCTTACCTCAGTCGAATCAAAACGAGATCTTCTCTCCCAAGTAAACAAAATCTTTGATCCTCTTTCCTTTTTCCTTCCTGTAACTTTAAGGGGACGTCTGCTGATGAGACGGACATGGGAGAAAGAAATGAGTTGGGATGACCCTATTGACCAAGATATTAAAGAAGATTGGGATAAACTTCGTGCTGATCTCGATGCCCTCAAAAACTTATCTTTTCAACGCTTCTGCTTTGAAGCATCAGCAAATTCAACTCTCAACATCTTTTGTGACGCAAGTTCACAATGCTATGGGTTTGCAGTCTACGTCACTGGTTCAGAAACTGTCCCGTCATTATTGTGGGCAAAATCTAAGGTGGCTCCTCTCAGGGAAAAAACACTTCCTTGTCTCGAGCTATTATCAGTTTATTTGGCTCTTAAGTGCCTTCCACAAATATTGACGGGATTGACAGAGGTTGAATTCAAGGCTGTCAACATCTTCTCGGATTCCCAAATCGTCCTAGCATGGGTAGCGGGAGGAGGTAGCAAAACAAAACAAATTTTTGTCAAAAATAGAATCCAAGATATCAAAAGCATGGTCTCCTCCATGAGAGATAACAATTTACTGCCTATCTCTTTTCACTACGTTAAAACGGATGAAAACCCTGCCGACTTGATAACTCGAGGATTATCACATCGAGAGTTTGTCAAAAAACTAAGCCTTTGGAAATTTGGTCCGAACTGGCTCAGCTACGATCAGGTTTACTGGCCCAATTTCAGGAGTTCGGTGGGAGGATTGGTGGACCCTTCTTCAACATTTATGGTCATACAGGCCCCACCTCCTCCTATCATCAACATTTCACGACATTCTTCTTTATCAACATTGTTAAGAGTATGTTCTCTACTTTTCAAATTCGGTGTATCAACTCTTTCCTCAATCGAATGTGACAAAAAAGCTAGACTTTTCTTGTTAAAAATCATGCAGCAGGAAAGCTTTTCTGTTGAACTTCAGTTTCGTAATTATGTTAAGTCGAACCCTGCTTCTGCTAAAGCACCACCTAATTTGGTTTCTCATCTCAACCTATTTTTAGACGACTCGGGTCTCATCAGAAGTAAGGGCCGTTTATCTCGTACTAATTATTATAGTTTTGAGGTGGTGAATACTTGGTAAATCCCATCATCTGACCATTCTCATCATTAGAGATGCACATGTTGCCTGTAAACACCTTGGCATTCAGGCAACCCTTACATGTATTCGTTTAAAAGGTTATTGGATTACATCAGCTCGTTGTACAATAAGAAAAATTCTGTCGGAATGTGTAATCTGCAAAAAGTACAACAGCTTTTCCTTTCAATATCCAAAGTTCACAAATTTCACAAAAGTTCAAGTTAACTTTTATCGTCCTTTCAGAAGTGTAGGTGTTGACTACACTAAACATTTCTTTGTCAAAGTCAAAGGTTCAAATCAACCACAAAAAATGTACATATTGTTGTACACTTGTCTCAACATTCGTTGTGTGTATTTAGATTTGATCCCTGACATGTCTGCAAGATCATTTGTGCAATCGTTCAAGCGTTTTGTCACCAAGTTTGGAGTGCCAAATTTCTTATATAGTGACAATGCCCGTTCCTTTAATAGAAGCGCGGATGCTCTTGAACAATTCGTTGTTTCAGAAACAGGTTCCGAGTTTCTGCGTCAAAATCAAATTCAACATATCCGAATTCCCTTGTATAGCCCTTGGATGGGAAGTATGTGGGAAAGATCAATTCGGACTGTCAAAAACTGCCTCTACAAGACAGTAGGGCGTAAAAGCTTGGAATATTTTGATTTTATCACTATCCTGGCAGATATCGCTGACGCCATTAACTCGAGACCTCTAACTTACACCTCTTCGGACAACGATATTGTACCTTTAACACCAAATTGCTTTTTAAAACCTTTGGCAAATACAAGTCTCATTTTAACTGATCCTACTTCTTCCAATTCTCCTTCAGGAGAGGAACTTATTCAGTCCCTCAAGAGATCTTTGGAGATGTTCGAGGACTTTAGAACTCGATGGTATACCGAATACCTTTTGAGCCTAAGAGAAATAGGAAGAGATCTTTATCAGGTCGCATGGAAGAATAAAGTAAAGGTGGGGGACGTTGTACTCATTAAAAGTCCTGTAAAGGAGCGTCCATATTGGCAAATGGGCATAATCCAAACGCTCATATATGGAGATGATGATAAAGTTCGTTCAGTCAAAGTCCGTACCCCTGGAGGGCTAATAAATGTGTATCCTATTAAACATTTATTCCCTCTGGAATTATCATTGACTCATAGTGGGAATCGGAATAACTCGTTAGGAACTGATGCCCCTTCTACTAAGATGGTTCCTTTACCATCTTCTTCTCAGGCAATCAGTCCTAATGTAATCCCAACCTTAACCAATGATAATTCCACAACAAATCGACAATCTCATCCTAAAAGGAAAGCGGCGATTGTGGCGCGATCTAAATTTCTCAATGTCGGTATCGATTCGGAATCGGAATCAGAAGAATCCGCAGATTCTGATGATTAACAAATTAGTATCATTATTTCGGATAATTTAATGATTAAAGATTTTTTTTTCTTTTTTATGGCACAAATTCGTCGTAATTTATGCCATCGCCCCCGCCCAGGATATTGAAATTGAAATTATATTGTATATTGATCGTAATTTTATAAAGTATTTATCAACTCATTTAATCTTAAATTCAATCTAAAGTAAAGAAAGGGAATTGTCGTGATTTCGTAACGGTATCTTATGTATTGAAAGTGGAATTTGTTTCCCAGCTGAGTGAAAAAGAACAAGACCGACAGAATTGGATGCTAACCAAGAAAAAATGATTTTGCCTTTTTTTACGTTTGGATATTTTTTTCGTTCATGGAAGTAAGTCGTATTGACTTGTGAAGTGGAATCTAAATTTAAATCTGTGTTAAAACTAAATATTTCGTTACGTTAATATTAGAAGTTGATATCTCTGATCAAAAGGTTATTGCAACTTATTTATGAAAAAGTGAAATATTTGTTTACTTCTTAATCTTAAATCATCGATTTAAACTTCACTATTTTAGACTACCAAATTTCGTACGTAAAAGATTTACCTATAATTGGAAGGTTGATTAACGAACTGGAAATATCAACCCTCGAGACATAAAAGTTTCGAATCAACTTTCTGGATTTAAAAACATTGCATTCAAGTAAGTCTCTTTTGTTCTTATATAACTCTTTTGGTGACATTTTCATTTATCTATCAAATTTTGGGTTTATCTTTTGCGAAATTTTGACAATTCTTCCTAAACTAACTATGCGTTGAAATTGATGACAATTTAATTTTAACAATAATATATATATATATATATATATATATATATATATATATATAATATATATTATATATATTATATATATTATATATTATATATATATTATATATATATATATATATATATATATAATATATATATATATATTATATATATATGATATATATATATTTTGCCCCCTCTAGAAAGGGCCATTGGCCAGTGAGTGGTCGGTCACCTGTAATATATAATTATATATAATATATATATATATATATATATATATATATATATATAATAATATTATATATAGTATATATATATTATATAATATATTATATTATATATATATAATAGATATATATATATATATATAATATATATATATATTATATATATAAGTATATTTAGAGGATGTAGCGGATATTCCGCATCCGCATCGTTATCCGCCTCCGCATACCGCATATGCCGGATAATCCAGCATCATTTTTCTCTTATCTCATCCGCATTCGCCATCCGCACTCATTTTTTTGTGGATAGTGGATAGTATCATTTATGAATTTATGAGGACTTAATGTCGCTCAATTTTCTGCAGCGCAAGATGTTTCAGACTGTTGGAATCGTAGTAATTATACAGCTTGAGAGGTATGGGAGAAAAACATGAGGCTGTCTTCATCTTACGCTTTCGAACAAACACAAAGGTGAAAGGCCTGACAGGTGATGATTAATGCGATTTTAGGTAATTGTTTTTTACTTTCTTAAATTCATTTTATGAGAGGTAACTAGGACTATTAGCTCAGAAAATTCTTGTTTGTCAGACGGTATTCCTCTAGTTGCAACGATGAAAGCTGTGCCTAAATATGCTATTAAAAGTAAGAGACTTTTCAAGATGACAAAATACTCATGCTGCATTCTGCAAAATGATTACAACAATGTGCAATAGTAACTTTTTATGGATTTTTTAGATACAAAACTAAATTTCTTGAAACCCAGTGTTTCACAGGAGGGTTAATTTATTTAGTATTGCCTTATGTGATGAAATGCTGCTAAAAGGCAGAAATATCACCAGCCAATACAAAATATATTGGAGAAACAAACAACTTTAAAATTAGAATCAATAACCATTGCTGAATCCATGAACGTCTTTTGGCTTCTAAAAAGAGATGGAAGGTTATTTGTTTCGAGGTGTCAAAAGACACTCTAACATTGATCGAAGATTATCAAAAGCGAAAACTCTTGGAATCGGATAAAGATTCATTGTTGTTTGATGGTGTTGATATTGTAAGAGTCTTTCCACATCGTTGCAAAAGAACTTATCATGCCATTCAACAAGCGTAGCTAGTGAGCGTCTTTTCATCGGTGCAGAATCTCATTTACAAAGAAAGAGAAGCCAAACTTTCCATTAAAGGGTCTCAGAGAAGCTTTTAGTTTATTGAACTTTAATTTAGAATTACTAATTTCAAGTAATTACTATTATATTTATAACCTATTTTCCAAGTGGGTGGAGGCTGGGGAATAGATGGTGGTGTGCAAAAGAGTTGGGTCGACGTCCTCAATCTGGTAACACAGGTATATATATAATAATATATATATATATAATATATATATTATAATATATATAATATATATAATTATAATATATATATATATATATATATATATATATATATATAAGTATTTGTGGCTAGACTCTAATTTAACTATCCGCTATCCGCATACGCAATCCGCGGATAGTGATTTTGCTTCGCATCGCATCCGGCATTTACAGAAAACGCGATTAGCTTGAAAAATCACCAACCCTTCCCTCTTAATCATATATATATATATATATATATATATATATATATATATATATATATATATATATATATATATATATATATATATATATATATATATATAATTCAATGAGTTATGTGTAACCCTTACAAGCAGGGCAACCGTCAGGACCCACCTCGGGAGAAGATATCAAGAATTTCTGCCCCGGGGGGGGTACTGCAAGATTACACAATTCCCCCCCCTCCACCAGGAGGGTTGCTGCCAAAAGGAACCGGACTTGGGCCGGGCCCACAGGTCATTTTTTACGCTACTTTACTATCGTCCTCCTACTATTTACCTGTCTATATCTCAAATCTGCCTTTTCTGTCTGTCTTTACTCTCATTGTAGGGAGACTACTACTCCTTACGGTCGGGAGATGTCGAGAGCAACCCGGGACCCCCTAAATATTACTGCCCTATCTGCCAAAAACAAGTCGGACTAAACAGCATCCAGTGCATTAGATGCCTAGGATGGGTACACCAGTCCTGCTCACCATTCCGACCCCTCCCCAGATTCAATAAGGGCTACACTTGTGCAACCAGCCCCCACAACACCAACCAAAACCCCCTTCCGACCAAACCTAATCCCAAAACTCAACATACTACAATTCAATATTAATGGCTTAACCAACAAAATCCATAGAACTTAACATTTCCTGAAAAACACAGATATCCACATAGCATTATCAAGAAGCCTCCTCGCCCCAAAACACCCCTACTCCCCACATTCTATTGGTTACGATTGCCATTATGATTCCCTGCCCAACCCCCCTCACCCACTCCTTTTAACACTAATCCACAACAGCATACCATACCATAATACAACTACTAACATTTCTAGTTAACGCGCCATTTAATTAAAATCCCAATCTTGTTCCATACTCTGAAACAAGACCACCTACAAATCTTCAAACCTTTTATATTCCCCACCCTGACACCTCCGAAAACTGCGGTCGGCTCCCAAAGCAACTCAACGTCCGCCGCGTGGAGTCCAAACAATAGGCTGAGCATACCAAATCTCATTCTTGGAGGCGGACTTAAATGCCCACCACACTGCCTGGTATGAGGACTACCCATCTGATCCCCGGGGCAACCATATCTTAAATGAATTGGAATCCCTGTACATCCTTAACTCAAAAAACTCCCCACCAGAATCCCTCCCAAAGCCAACCAATCCCCCACCTCACCAGAACGTCACATTTTGTTCCCCTCCCTACATCCTATCCTGGGACACAACCACCGACCTACAATCAGATTATCTCCCTATCCTCATATCTCTTGACCTCCCCCACCAAACTCCCAAAAAAAAGACCACCACATTATACACTAACTACAAAAAAGTTAACTGGACAGAATTTACTAAAACCATAAATTGAATTCCATATAAACCCTACACCAATACATTTGACATAACAACATAAAACACCTCCATCATTCATTTAAACAACACAATCATCAAATCAGCCAATCTCTACATACCTAAGGGTCACAGAAAATCCTACAATCCCAAACTATCCCCGAAATCATAACTTAGTTAAACAAATAGAAACTCCCTCCGAAAAAACTCAGACCATACACCACATTAATCACTAACCAAATAACTAACCTAAACATTCAGATCTCTAATCTCATAACCACTAACACTACTAACAAAATTTACAGAATACCTACAAAAACAACATCTACGCATTGATAATAAGAGAACCTGGCAGGTTATCAAAAAACTAAATAATTCTCGAAACAACCCCCTCCCTCACACGAATCCCATCCTTGCCCGACAACTCCCTCCCTTTCTCAAAACAACAAGCAGACAGCGCCTCGCAAAAACACTACGCTAATATCTCCCGTAACTTACTCTCCACATTATAGGTAACAAAAAAACCAACTCAAAAACTGTCCCTCAGATCACAACCCTCCACCTCCTTTTAAACCACATGATATCAGAGACAAATCAGAAACCCTTTAAAATTCACAGCACAGGACTCAGACTCAATCTAAACTTCCACCTGAACACTAGGAGGAAAAAGCAATTCTTCTCATCAACAAAAAATCTTTAACAAATCTGGAAACTTTAATTATATACCCCCAATCTGGAAACAAGCATTATTATCCCAAAATTGAAACCTAAAAAAAAAAATAACAACTCCCCATCCTCCTATCGCCCAATCTCTCTTCTCTCCACCATCAGCAAAACTGCTGGAGAAACTAATATTAAACAAAATATCCCCACACATCACCCTCCCAGAATTCCAACATGGATTTAAAGGCAATCATTCAACAACAACAGCCCTCACCTCCCTCACACAACACATAATTAATGGCTTCAACCAATCCCCATCACACAGATCCATACTTACAGCCATCGACAATAACAAAGCCTTTGACACTGTCCCCACATATATCCTTATACAAAAAAAAATCTTCAATCCACCCCTAGGACAATATTAAAAATGTGGCTTTAAAAAAAATTCTTACCTATAGATATGCCAAAGTCTCTCATAATAAACACCCTCTACACTCCATCAAACTGCAAAACGGCTTACCACAGGGCGCCTTTCTCTCTCCATTCCTCTTCAATCTCCTTTACAGCAGATCTGTCCCACCCCCTACCAACCATCACAACTTATCACTTACGCAGACGACATCAGTCTCATTTTCCAACATTCCACTTGTAAACACAGCACCCAGCACACCCAAAGAATACCTAAATTATTAGGAAACGTTGCTAATCCACCAATAGAATGACAGCTCACCCTTAAATCCGTCATTACCCTCCTAACACTGACCGCCACCCAATCCTCATTCCACCAATAGTTCTATTTGAACAACAAACCCGCCTCCCTAAACAAACCCCAAAAATATTAGACTCACTTACGACACACATATAACTTTCTCCCCCCACATCGACCAAATTACTTCCTCAACCCAACGGAAATAAAACACCCTCCGAACTCTCTCCCAACACAACTTCAGCGACAGAAAACACACCTCCTTACCAAATCTACAAACAACTCCACAGAACTAATATAAATTATGCCTCCCCCGCATGGTTCCCAGCCCTATCACAATCCAACATAAATAAATTGCAAGTTAACAAAACACTGCCCCTAGAATAATCACTGGATGTAGAAAACAAAATCCCCATCATGCATACTGATCGAACACACCTCCATCCCTACCATTGGAACATGGTAGGGACACAATTTTTCCCGAAAACACACTCATTCCAACCCATCCATGCCACCAAATCCTCTCCAACCCCCCGACACAGACTTAAAATTCCCCCCTCCTCACCAGCCAAAACTTTATAATGACATCTACAACAACATTCCTCCCCCACCCCCAAATCTAGGTCTTGGCTCGTCTTTCCACATTATACCCAATTAATAACACTATATCTACAAAATCTGCCCAATAACATCTACTTAAAACACCCACCCCCAAACATCTCCCCCAGAGAATCACTGCCAGAAGAAACAAATTAAGACCCGCCGGAGCAGACAGGCACACCACAAATCTATGCAATATAAATTCAGATTCAAACTAGACAACGTTATATCCCCCATTTGCACTAGATGTCGTATATCCCCGGACACAATAGAGCACTTCCTTCTGGAGTGCCCTGCCCTCGACGCTCCCCGTACCACCTTTGCTGTAACTTCTATTCTTGACCTGTGGAACACCCTGAGAAGCGGGTGGGCCGGCCTTTCTGGAGGCGGTGTGGCCCCCTCTAATAAGGTGGACCGGGGCAGAAATGTATGTAATTATATATATATATATATATATTAATATATATTAGATATATATATATATATAATATATAATATATATATATATATATATATATATATATATATATGAATCTTTGTCAATCAGATTTTTGTATTTGATGTCATCACATTTGTTGCAATTTGCGATGTGGGCCTCCATTTGAGTGCCCTGCCGTTCTTTGTAAAGTCACCATACAACAATTACATTTCTACGAGGGCCTTTACTAAACTTTTATTTTTTAAAAAGTACGGTTTACGCGACTTTTGCACGTGGGCATTTCTAATCTGATCGGAATTATGATAAAATATTACTGATACGATTTGAAACAAGAGTAGAATAACATTAATGAACACACAAAAAAACAATGATATATATATATATATATATATATTTTAATATTATATTATATATATATTATATATATTATAATAATTAAATATAATTATATATATATATATATATATTATATACTATATATACTGAGCGCTATCTTTTTTATTACTTTCATTAGTACCTCTTCTCTTTTGCGGGATCATTGAGGAAGAACAATAGATTTGATGTTTAATAGCGCAGCACGCAGGACTAGTGAAACCCGAAAGAGGAAACGCCGCAAACGCTATCAATTTTCACAATTAAACTATGATTAAAGATGTTGAAAAATTAAAAGTGAGGATGTCATCCAGCTCAATTCGCAAAAAACTTGACAATACAACGTCTACTACAAAAAACAATGGGGAACAGATATAGTTGGCTGGGCATACAAGTGAAGAAAAACGAGAGCAATTTGTCAACTGTGCCAAATAATTTTATGAAATTGATGCAAATGCTCTGCAAAAGGAACAGGTGGGTATTCATAACCGTTCATTCACAACTTTCAAAAAAGCTTTAGGAGAAAATGGGAATTAGAGAAGCATGAACACTGTTCAGCTCACACTATAAGAAGTGGCGGCTTTTGGGGGTAGGCAGAGTAGGCAACGCTACTTGCCTTAGTGAACCCAAAAAATATTAAAATGTCAGCATATTTAATATATATAGTATATATATGATATATATATTATATATATATATATATATATATATATATATAAATATATATTAATATATATATATATATATATATATATATATATATTTATATAATATTCGTCGAAGACTGCTTTGACTGAAATTTCTACTCGATTTCCTTTTTAATTAGTAGCATCGGTGGCTAGTTAGATTACATCGATTCCAAACAAAATAGTTCCTTATTCTCTAAGGTTAGGCAACTTTGGATGTGCCTGACAAGTCAGTAGCTTATTTTTTTAATAATCCTATTTAAATGCATTTAGCAAAAATATAATAAATAATTCTTAATAACATAATTATAATAATTAACTAATTAATAAATTTATGCTAACTTGATCATCTAACCGACCTATTTAATTCGTAATTTCATTTAAAATTATTGACTCAAAACCAGAGTCTGAGAAACGCGCTGAGTCACAGACTCTTCCTTGGTTACTTTGTAGCATACCTCTGCAGACCAGCAGTAGCTCTATTTTCATGTTAATAATGGGAATGATTTTGTGTGGAGTTTTAGTTAAGTAATAATACGATTCTTATACTTACTTTATTGTATACATTTATTACTGATTTTGTGTGTCTTTTAATAAAAATTGAGCTGTTTAGTTTATAAACTGGGATATTGGAATCGTATTCGATTTAAGTTTCATTAGAAATTACTAAATTCTTTTTCGAGTGTTTTAAGGCCTATTGAAATTCAAATGTTAGATATGTGGAATATTGTGAGTGATTCATATAAGAAACCCATTCAGTTCTACTTACATTGTTGCTAAATATATACTATATATATATATATATATATATTAAATAAATATATATATATAATATATATATTATATATATATATATATATATATATATATATATATAATTATATATAGTATATATGATTTGCCTACTCATAAATTTTGACCACGAGCCGCCACTGCACTATAAGTGTAGAAATGGAAAACCTCAGGAGACAGGCTATGAAGAAACCGGGAATTCACGCTTTACACAGCAATTGTTCAACTAGTAAAGTGACTCAAATCAGGAAAGGTTTAAAAAGAATACATATTACGGAGATATAGATATATTATTTTACGATACAAGAGAGTAGCTGCTAACAATCTCGACAATAAATACAAGAGTCTCCTGAATGACCCTAAGACTGGACACAAACCATTGAATGATTTGATTTTAAAACATGGAGAAAAGATCAGAGTCATAGGTCGAATTGCGGCAGCAAGAACACTGCCGGTGAACTTCTGTTATGTATGGGCGAAGTTTTGAAAGATGAGTTGAAAAAAAACATTGAAAAACAAGACGAGTTCTTCGTTTTAGCAGATGAGAGCATTCTTTAAAGAAATGAATGGAGCTGAGTATAACTGTTTAGAGTCAGTAGAGGGTATAATCCTGTTAGAAAGTTTTGTTCAATTGTTAAATGTACTACAATGGAAAATCAGAAGGAACTATTGGAAATGGTATTGATAAGAGAGCTGACTGATCTTGATTTAAAATAATTGACAACATTATTGCTTTTGGATTTGATGGTGCTGCTAATATGTCTGGAAAAGTTGGAGGTGTAAGAAAAAGGCTTTCAGAAAAGGGAAACAAAGAAGTTCTCTATAAACACTGTAGAGCACATATATTGTCCCTGGCAGCAGCTTCCTGCATAAAAATCAGCAGGTCAAAAGTTTTTTTTTTATATTGAAAGAAATCGAAGTGTTTAGAAGTCGCCAAAAAATGTATATATTTTGCATGATATTCATCATTAATCAATGATCCAATCCTTAAGATTCCAGAATGCATTGAAGTGAGATGGTTATTTCATTATAATAAGATAGTGAATGCTGTCTTAGGAAACTTAAAGTCAATTTTGATGGCTTGTGAGCATATCCACAAAGAAGGGACAGACCTTGCATCACTTGCAGGGGGCATCTTGTTGGAAATCAGAAATGAGAGTTTCCTTGTAGCCTGTTATGTAATAAATGAACTCCTTAGGGCACTCTTTTCTTAACAATGCTTTGCAAAAGAAGGACTTTAGTATGACCAAAGTCATCCCCTAATTACTGAAACAAAATTGCACTGTTAACAATATTGCAAATCAGTGTGGGGACATCAATAGTGACTTACAAAAAAAACTTTCGGTGTTAAATAATGAAGAAGTTTGCATCTGAAGTGCGCCTGATTGCTGATGAAGATAATAAAATGTATTTAAAGGGATGAAGATATACTGCGATAGTGTAATCGAAGAAAATGAAGAAAGGTTCAACGACAAATCAATTGATATAATGATATTTGCTAGTCGCTTTGAGACGTTTCAGTTATTAACAAATTTACCGGATATTGAAGTTAGAAAATTTTGTGACAGATTTCCGATGCTTAATGAGTAAGATGTACTGGTTGACCTGAAATTCTTCAATTTTTATATCAATTCCATGCTCGAAAGCGAAATATTTAAAGTAGATGAAAGTCCATTGTCGAAAATATTGGAAGCGGACTTGGGATATTGCGAGTTACAAAAGTTCTATGAAATCCTTCTTGTCATTCCTGTAACGACTCCTCGGCAGAAAGATCGTTCAGTACTATCAACCGAATACTAAGTAAGACAAGAAAGAGAATGCTACCAGAAACCTTAATGCATTGTATGATGATAAGCATCGAGGGGTTTGAGATTCCAACTGAGGATTTTCTAGAAAAAACAGTAGACTTGTATGAGACGAAGAAAACTCGTCGTATACGATTCCTTTAAACTTACTTCTTTAATACTAATGCCCTTAACATACTAAGTACTAACAACGGGGTACGGCCTACGAAGTGATATATATATATATATATATATATATATATATATATATATATATATATATATATATATATATATATATATATATATATATATATATATATATATATATATATATATATATATATATTATTATATATATATATATATATTATTATTTACCATCTCCCATTTATTTGAAAAGTCGTATACATATATATATTTTAATTACAATATTCTCTCATAATAATGTTTCGTACCCTTATGTTATTTTATTTATCTACTTCTCAATATAAATTCACAAAAAAGAATTGACTATATTTTTACAACTTAAAGATTTGGTTATATTTCGGATATTTACTAATTCAGTAAGACGGTAACTAATAAGACGAAGATTAGCTGACAAGTGACAAGAATATCATTATCCTTTAATTTTATGTAAATTATGTTATACCTATGTGCCCCCTCCGGAATCTCTGTAAAAGCCCCCCCCCCCCACGGAGAAACATTTCTCTCGAAAGAAAACCTGATTGCAAAGTGTTAGGTTTTGCGTTGTCATGGGAAACGATATCGAAGTAATCCCAAACCACACTGGATAAGGATGCCATTGCGGAATTGCTTCAATAGTTGATTTCGGGCGAATAACTCACAAGTACGAGCGTATCAATATTAATATTGTAGATTCGATTGAGACTCAAATTCTGTCACATACTTTAGACGGCATAGTCAACTCATCTATAATTTACTCACAAAAGTTGTTAAATTTTCTAATAAGTGTTCCATCAGAACATTTTCTAATCGCATTCCGAGTTTCCGAGTGCGAATGCAAATAATATACAGGAATTTTAATATTTGCGAATGCGAAAGTCAATGCGAATATTTAAAACATGCGAATATCTAATATATAAAATATATATATAATATATTATTATAATATATTATATTCAAATCATATTATATATATATATATAATATATTATATATATATATAATATATATTTATATATATATTATATATATATATATATATATATATAATTATATATTTATAATACTATATATATATATATATATATATTTATATATATATAGGGTAGATTTGCTAAGTTGGGGTTTGTGAGCAAGCCCCTATATAGATAAATGATGGTAATTTAAAAGATTCCATATTTCATGAATGAGGATTATTCAACATAAGAAGATATTCAAGAAAATAAAGACTAACCTAAAAGTCCCTTCTGTTAAGATACTCTTTCTTCGTAGGTCGAGTGGTCACGGAATGTTCCACGCGTCTACCTCCCTTGCCCGACTCTTCTTTTTGGAAAACTTGCGTTCGAGATTCGAAGTCACAGCCTTTCCTTAAATTTACCTCCCTTGCCGAAAGTTGCGTTTTGAAGTTTTGGAGGAGTTTGCGAGAGAGTAAATCTTCAGTGAGATTATTTTCTTCTGATTCTTCTTATTGTTAATTTAATCTGACTCTTGATGAATTTGTAATGATTGAGTATCTCAACAGGACGGGTTTATATATTATTTCCTTTCGACTTATGCTTAAATTTTGCTCGCGCAAATCTTAGCATAAGTACGAACATAAATTAAAATTTTTACAAAGTTATAATGGAGTACTACATTACTTCCGCTCTACACACGGAGTGAGAAAGTATGTTATATAACTTATAAAGATTATAAAAATTAACCTTCATTCAAATGTATACATATTTGGAGGCATTTAACAATGTGCACAAACATATAAAATATTTCAATGAGGTAAAAATAATAACTAAAATACATTAAGTTAAAGTACTTTAAAATTACAAGCATATCTAATTTATGGTCCAAGACATTAAGTAGACATTAACAACATTTGAGGCAAAAATAGTATTACATGAAATGTAAAGGAATATTATAATACGAGCATAACTAGTCACATTCCATGACAGAATACTAAACCCATAATATAACAAAAACATATTTGACGAACACCTAAAAAATAACAACAATGTAATAATTACTAACAGAAAAAAGGTGCATTTAAACAACTCACAATAGGAACAATAAGGTTATAATAACAGTAACTAGATATAACAAAAATGAACAAAACCAACAGCCTCTTAAAAGCCCATAAAAAATACGAAAATGTTCATACAACAATAACTTATTGAATAATAAAGAAACACCATTGAAATTATTCACACCAGTAAAATACCACCAAAATCAGATCCGAAAAACCACCGGAACCAAGGAAAATGAAGAAGTTGCCTGAATTAAAGGCGTTTTCTATCATGTTATACCCATGAATTGGAATCAATGCGCACGTAAAATAGTTTTCGAAGCTGTTTACGAGATTAAACATTGCTTAACATATGTAGAGACGAAGTTTGCTTGAAATTTTAGGTCCTTTATTTGAAAAATTTCTTCTAAAAAAGGGAGAGGTCACAGAACCATTAGAATTCGAAAAGAATCAGAGTTCGTAGTGGAATCCAAATATGAATTTCTGCCCATAATCCAAACTTAAATTGATGAAAGAAATCCATACCGTAAAATAAGTTACATATGTAGAGGCGAAGTTGCTTGAAATTTAGGTCCTTTATTTGAAAAATTTCTTCATACATAAAAGAGAGCGGTCACAACCATTTAGAATTCGAAAAGGAATCAGAGTTCGTAGTGGTAGTGGAATCCAAAAATGAGTTTCTGCCCATAATCCAAACTTGAACGATGAAAGAAATCTATGCCGAAAAGGAAGTTTGCTATGTCTAGCGATGAATCCTCGAACTGTGATAGTTGTGAAAAGATGAAGACCATGATCCCAAATTAATGTGAAAATGAAAATTTTGGAAGTTCGTATTGATAATTATGATTTTTTTTCGAAAAATATTTTTTTAGAAGAAAAATTTATTGCCAGAAAAAGTGCTGAACAATTTTCAAATTGTGCAGAAACCTTAGTTGGATCCGGATTCGGAGACGGAGCCGAAGCCAGATTCAGAGCCGGATTCTAGATATAGATTTTTTAAAGAAAATTTTTTTCAGATGAAAATTTGTTACAGAAGACGTTCGACATTTTTCAACAGTGTAGAATCCTTAGTCGGATTCGGATCTGGAGTCGGAGGCGAAGTCAAGTCAGAGCCGGAGTCGGAGCCAGTGTCATAGTATGATTTTTTTTTTTCGAAGAGTATTTTTTAAATGAAAAATTTATTGCCAGAAGACGTGCTGAACAATTTTTTCAAATATTGCAGAAACCTTAGTCAGATTGCGGAGGCCGACGGTGAAGTCGGAGCTGGGCCAGAGCCAGAGTCGGATGCGGTGCCGGAGCAGAGCACTGGGTAAAATTTTTTTCAAAAATATTTAGGTCGAAAAATTTATCTCTTC
>JABUQX010069247.1:15000-22500 GCA_015478945.1 Trachelipus rathkii
ACTCTAGTGGTTCTCAAAACTTGTGCTTCTTAGCTTACACCCTACCTTGGTAATCTGCTTCACCACTGCCTATCAACTTCAGCCTTTCCCTCCTGCTGGACGAGTGCATTTATCAAACATGTGCCGAAGAAGCGGAACCTCAGATAACAATCCAGCTATAGTCCCATAGCTTTACGATCTGTTCTTCCTAAAGTTTTCTTATCTATTCTTAACAAGAAGATTTAAAAACATCTTAATTCTTCTAATTTTATCTCTGAGTGCCAGTATGGCTCGACCGGTGGATCTTCTTTCCTCTCTCTCTCCGACTCATGGTCTCCTTCTCTTCCGCATTTCGGTGAATCTTTTCTAGTAGCGCTAGACATATCGAAGACTTTCGATAAACTCTGACACAAATCTTTAATTTCTAAGCTTCCTACTTTGATATTTCTGCTCTTCTTGATTTGCTTCCCAGTCGTTCTATGGCTGATATTGTAGATAGCCACCATTTATGCTAACTCTCCAAATTGGTGGTGTTCCTCGTAAATCTGTTCTATCTTCAATTCTTTTTTTATATTTTGCATCAATGATCAATCTGTTACTGTGTCTCCTCTCCAGTCTTAGAATGATAACTCTACCACACATCATTCCTCCTTCAATCTGGAAGATGACTCATTTAGCAGCAAATAAATAATGCTAGGAGGACTGCCTTGATGCAACAGACCACTGGTCTTGCTCATACTTATAGGTATGATAAAGAAAACTTGGTTGTTTCAGTGCTTCAATAACTCAGCTTCTTAATCTGTCTACTTGACATAATCTTTCACGCAACTATAATATCTTCTTTTGAAAGCACAAATCTAACCTTCTTCTGTTCTTAAGATTTTTGTTATTTCCTTTTCTCCTGATATTTCTTAGAAGAATCACTTAAGTTATTTCTAACAGATTTATAGAGATTTGGATGTTACGAGCCACCTTCGGAACTACTTCTCACCACCCCAGTTGCTAGCTCTGTATAAGGGCTTTATTCGCCTTTGTATGGAGCAAGAATCACATTTCTGGGGTGGTTCCAAACATATTGCTCTCCCTGATAAAGTGTAGTCTAAGGCTTGTCGATTCCTTAACTTTCCTACTCTAACTAACTCTCTCCAATCTTTCTAGCCGTCGAACTGTTGCATCACTCTCCTTATTATATAGTTATTACAATTTACATTCCTATATTGAATTTCCCAGTCATGTGCCTCCTCGTTTGAGGAGAGTTCCTGTGACTCATATTTCAGACAGTCTTAACCTTTCTACGTCCAACTCTCTGACCCAGACTTAACTATTATGCTCAATCTTACATGTATTCGACTGGTAAAGTCTGGAACACACTCCATTTATCTGGTTTTCCAAATTCCTTTGATTTGCAATATTTCAAGAGCCTCAGAGCGGAGCATGTGAGGCTATAATTTGAACTTGGGTTTCAATTTTTAAAAAACTCTGATGGAATAATGTCTTTTAATAAGCTATTTGAATTTATGAAAAAATATAAATGATAAATGCATGCTGTTAATTTATAATATATAAAAGTTTGGGTAAGATGAAGATAACTTTGGAACTAATCCATAAAAATGTTTATTTTCTTTAACATTATAATAACAATTTTCTAACAAAGAAAAAATGATTAAAAGTTATTAGTTTTTGATTGCTGTTATCGTATTTTCAAGTTACAATTTATTAAAATTAAGTTACTAATGTTTTCCCCCATTTATTTACTAACGAAATATATAATTAGGATGTATTAGCTAAATGCTTCCATTTAGAGCACTTTTTTATTAGAAAAAGCCAAAAAAAAAAAACATAAAAAAACAGCTTTTTTAGTTGGTTTAAACCTAAAAAAGATGTTGATTTAAACCAAATAACCTTCTGTCATTCTATGTAAGATCTTTGAAACCCTTCTCAACTCTCAGTTCTTAGATCATCAAGAATCCCATCACCTTCGTTTCTATCATCAATATGGCTTCCGGAGTTCAAGGTCTATTTGTGACGTACTTTCCAATCAAGCCGATTTATGGCCTTCTGCCCTTAATGACTATGAAAAGACTTTTGTAGTGGTTCTTAACATATCTAAGGCCTTTGACCGAGTACGAAAAGCGACATAACTTTTCAAGCTGCCCTTCTTTTGGTTTTCTCTTTCTCTTTGCAAACTTATATCTAGCTTTCTTTCAAATTGTTCAATATCGACTAATGTTGATGGAAAGACTTCTTCCTTCCCTGTCAATAGTAGGGCTTCTCACGCTTCTGTCTTATCTACTTTATTCCCACTTTTCATTAATGATCTTTACAGCTGCTCATCTAAATCTGTGCATACATATGCAGATGACTCGTCCCTCCAATTTTCAATTCATCTTAAATATGTTACTTCTTTGAATCTATAGTTGCCTGTCATCTTAATCTTTTCGATTCTATTCTCGCTGATCTGGTTAGAATTTCTTGTTGAGGTTGTCTCAACCTTGTGAAAGTCAATTCTTAAAAAAAAAGACATTTACTTCAAATCTCACTCTATAAGACGCTCTCTAACTTTCCTACCTCTTTCGATGCTTTTCTCACCTTTCCTGTTGACAATATAAACATTCATGGCCTTAAAATAAACAAAAAAATGTTTTGGAAACCTCACATCACAATGGTTGCTAAGGCGGCATCAAGAAGCTGGAAGTTCTGTTTAGACTGTGACTTACTTTTCACTTCACATTTTTATCAACTATACTGTAAAATGGTCTTCTTATCCGTCCTTGTATTGAGTACTGCGCTCATTTCTAGGGAGGGATCTGACTTCACCCGGCTTTTGTATAGGATCGAGTCAAATGCCAAAAGACTTGTAAACTGTTCTGTACTTTCCACTTTATTGACTTGACTAATATATTTGCATCGCGATGTCGGAGCTTTGTCTCTTTCCTATAGAAATCACTGCGACAAGTGCTCGAGGAAACTGATCACTAGTATACCACCACCTTTATGACGTACTCGTGGCACAAAGGAGAAGTGCATGCCAGAACAACCACCACCTGTATGACGTACTCGTGGCACAAGAGGTGCAGTGTTTGCATATTAATTTTGTGTTGACATTACCAACCCCTGGTTTGTTCACTGTGATACTTTCTTCTTTCCAACCACCTCTGTTCCTTGAAATTCTCTTCCATATTCTTTGTTTCAAACTAAATTTAATCTTCCTCACTTTAAGGGCTACTTCTGTGCTCATGTGCGAAATATAAATTTCTGATAAGTGGTGATACATGTATTGTATTTTACGCCCCTCCTCCTTGTATAGTGAGTGATGATGAAACTGTATAATATATATATATAATATATATATATATATATATATATATATATATATATATATATATATAATATATATTATATGATAATAAATATATATAGATATATATATATATATTTGGGAGTATTATTGCTTAACATTTTTTTTTCAGTTGAAAGTTTTATCGAAGATAATATAATATACTAGGACAAAATTCGCAAATAAAGCCGTTTTGATTTGGTAAGTCATTCATCCAAAGAGAAAGAAATTAAAAACAACATAAAAAAAACAGATGAAGGCAGAGAGTTCCACAGAAGAGAAGTTCCTGGAAAGAAGGAATCGCCACAACGTACAAGCCTAGAGTTTCCAATATTCACGCAGAATTCATGAGAGAGCAGTGCACCCATTGTGCTGTGAGGGAGAGCCAATGGTGATGGAATGTGAGAGGTCAGCTCCCTCGAGCACCTGCCGTTGTATTATCTTAAGTAAAGAGCTAGTGCACCAAAGTCACATCGCATAGATAGAGGGTCAAAGAGGTTGAAAGTAGTTGGCAGTTTATTAGTCTTTTAGACTTAGACTCAACCCTATTCTGAAGAAGGGTGAAACTGTAGCCCCACCTACCAAATGTGAGAGCACTACTCCATACAAGGGCGGGTAAGACTCTTATATAATTGGAGTAACTGATCGGAAGAAAAAATTCCCGCAACCTGAACAGAACTCCCAGCTTATCTGAGGCCACCCTAGCAACCTTAGCGATATGTGGTTTCAAAGATAACCTATTGTTAATGTTCAAACCAAGAATATTTATGTTGTCCACAGTTGAGACTAGAGAACCGTCGAAGAAGGTATTAAAGTTTAGAGTTGTTTTTGAAAATGATTTATGAAGATGTTGAGTTTTTAAAGAGTTGAGTTTCACAATATTGAGGCTACTTCATCGTGAATAGAATAAAAAAGTTAAAGTCGAGATGCACCTTTAGATGCAAAAGAGGGAGCATATTTGAAATGAGTGGAAGAATGGAGAGTAGAGTCATCTTCATAAGATTGAACAGAGTTGGAAGTGCAGCTGAGAAGATCGCTAATAAAAAGTATGAATAAAGTTAGAAAAAAAGTAGAACATTGCGGACACCACAATAAACGGGAAAGGAAGAAGACATCTCTCCTTCAACAAGTCCCGATATGGAGAGATCTGAGGGAAAACTAGACATATGTGAGCAAAATAAAGGAAGAAACCCGAAGGAATGGATATTAGAGAGTAGTGGCGCATGTCATACCCAGTCAATGGCTTTCGATATGTCAAACTCCACCACACGCGACTCCCCATAGTCCCTAAGGGTAAAAGACCATAAATCATTTAAACGACGATGTCACCTATTTAGTGAATCTCAATTTAACGTAGCAATGAATTGTTAGACTCCTGTCATAATGATCAAAATTGCGAGAAACTTCGGTCATTCAGTATATTTGGATCAGTTGATTAAGTAACCTTAACATGCTTCGTATCGTTATAACCAATTCTTTAATTCTTATTAATAAATGATTCCTCAATAGTCCTTTCTTTAAATACACAATACTCAATTATTATTATTAACCACAACTTTTACATCATTTAATTTCAATTTATTTTGTTCAGTAGCAGCATCCTAATTAAAGTTTATCTACAGATGCTTTAAATAATAATAATAATAATAATAATAATAATAATAATAATAATAATAATAATAATAATAATAATAATAATAATAATAATAATAATAATAATAATAATAATAATTTATTATTATTATTATATATTATTAATTATTATTATTATTGTTAGAAATTATATTTATAATTATATACTTATTATTAGTATTATTATTTATTATTATTATTATTAATATTATTATTTTATTATTATTATTATATATTATTATTATTATTATTATTATTATTATTATTATTATTATTATTATTATTATTATTATTATTATTATTATTATTATTATTATTATTATTATTATTATTATTATTATTATTATTTCACTCTCAATTCAGTGATACATTGAAAAAGTAGAGCTTCTTCGTTATATTATATATTAGAATATATAAAACTAAATTGGAATTCAGAGAAATCAATATCATTACCAGAATTGATAAAAACCTTACTTTTCACTTCCACTTCATAGCAGTATTTCTCTCTCTCTCTCTCTCTCTCTCTCTCTCTCTCTCTCCTTCTCCTCTCTCTCTCTCTCTCTCTCTCTCTCTCCTCTCTCCTCCTTCTCTCGTTCTCTCTCTCTCTCTCTCTCTCTCTCTCCGCTCTCTCTCCTCTACTCTCTCTCTCTCCTCTCTCTCTCTTATATATATATATATATATCAATATATATATATATATATAATATATATATATATATATATATAATATATATATATATAATATATATAATATATTATATATATAAGTATATAGTATACTAATATATATATAATAGTTATATAATAATATAGCTATTTATAAGTGGTTGACGCCAGGATCATATTTCAATATTAATTATAGTTATTTTAAGAATTTCTTTAGGGTAAATACAATAAATTTTTGGGTAAACTAACCTAACCTGAACCTAACCTAACCTTAACCTAACCCTAACTTAACCAACCAACAAACTTAACCTAAAATAAACCTAACCTAATATTAACGGAGTCAACCACTTATAAATGTCATATAATATATACTATAAATAATATATATATAATATATATATACTATAATATAATTAATATATATATATATATATAATTATATATATATAATATATATATATATATATATATATATATATATATATTGCAGTCTATATATACACTCTAATATGCAATATTATCTCGACTGCTTAAGTTATGAATCAAGCCGAATTATATTAAAGAAATTAATTATGTAGAAGTTTCATTTGAGAACAGTTTTATTGAAATGAAGAAAGAGCCGAGTGTTTCATTGAAGGCTTCCAACTTCAGAACCTTTTCATATTTTAATATATGCAAATCCATTTTAACGTAAACTGCTATTCTGAGTATTCTTTCCATTATTATTGGTACACTTGTATCTTGAAATATTTTCCATTCTTTTCAAGTTTGATAAATTTACGTAATTTATTTAAAAATAAATAACTCAACATTTATCTAACACAGATTTAATTAACATAAACTTTTTTAATAAAAAATATTTTAATAGGTTCAGATGGCAGTAAGCTGAACCTATTTCCATAAATTTTAAATTTACTACGAAAGGATAAGACGTGCAGGAACGGAAAAAAAGTCGGTTCTGAAAAAAAACTTCTTGCAGGATAATCCATCACAGCTGTTTTTTTTTTATGAAAATTTATCTTCAACAATCCATTAACATTTGAAAATATTTAAGATTTGTTAAGAGAGAAGAAACAAAGTTAAAAGAGTTAAAATAAAAACATAATTAAACATATAGAACAAATAAAAAAGATATATTAGGATTACACAATGATAGTATTCATGCCAATATTCTAAATGAGCAAAAATCAAATATTCAAAATTTGTTCGCTTCAAGACTCACACACATCTCTTTCTCTCATTTGAAATACCTCAAAAATTTATATAATTTGGAAGGGAAAAAGTAGCAAATTGTATTTAATCTAAGGGAAATGGAGCGAAAAGGGATTCTCCGTTGTGACGGTGACGGCAATCACGCAATGCCAAACGATTTTTTTCATTATTAAACTTCGTTTGATTTTTTGTGAGGGGAAACAGAAATGAAAATTTCATATATGTATGTATGTATGTATGTATGTATGTATGTATGTATGTATGTATGTATGTATGTATGTATGTATGTATGTATGTATGTATGTATGTATGTATTTATGTTTTATTTATGTATTTATGTATGTATGGTATGTATGTATGTATGTATGTATGTATGTGTGTGTGTATGTATGTATGTATGTATGTAAGTATGTATGTATGTATGTTTATTTAATTATGTTTTATTTATATTATTTACAAACGAAAATACTTTATATAACTGTTTGCTGCTTTTGGAACTATAATATTTTTCAGTTATTTTTAAGGACCTTGGTAAATCTTTTTCGGTGACACATATTTACCAATTAATGTTCTATGACCTGAAAAAATCGAATTTTTCAGATTTTTTAAAATAGTCAACAAAAATTTTTTATATTCCATAATTACCAATATTTTTTGCTATTCAGATATCAAAA
>JABUQX010069247.1:27500-37500 GCA_015478945.1 Trachelipus rathkii
CAATATTTTTTTTCAAAAAATTGCAGTTTTGTTTTAAATATCATTTGGAATTATTTTAAAAATTAAATTTAATTCATGAAAAATCTTAGATTTAATTTTAAAAATTTAAAATGAAATTTTATTTAAAAATGTAAATAACAAAAATTGCTTAGTAAATTTTATATTGGAATTCAGCCAATCATAAGTATAGCCATTCGACGTTATCCAATCATATGAAAGTAAATTTTGTTCCAATTTCATAATTTTGAAGATGCTGCAAGTGTTATTATTTTAATTACTTGGTTTCAAAATTTATACAGTTATCCGTTTAAAAAAAAAGATCTTAAATACTTGTAAGCATAAATGTTCCAAAGGTAACTAATTATTTTCTTTCAGTTTTCGAGATATAGAAGTTTATTCATGAAGTGTGCTGGAATATGTGGTAGATGTAATATATATATATAATAATATTATAATATAATTATATATATATTATATAATATATATTATATATATATATAATATATATATATATATATTATATATAATATATATAGTATATATAAACAAAATACCTACATCAGAGTGGCCACACCTCACTAAGGTATCCCGCCGCCACCAGCGGACTCCTCTAGAGATCGCGTAAGGCTGTGATTTTCCAGGTTGTTCTGGAATGATCATTAGAGGTACAGACTAGGGGAAAGTGAGACACAGTTTCCAGGGCCTGGTGGCATTTTATGCAGATATTTAAGGTAGTCTGGTTAATGTTGAATCTATTTTTCTAGTATTGAATATTTTTGTGGTGACCGTGTTTTAATTTGGCTAGAGATAACTGGGTGGTTATTGTAAGTGAGTTAAATTCGGGTACTATTTCTGGTGGGTAATAATTTAGTATTTTGTTTGTCGATTTCTTAAATATCGTTCTGTTAGGTGAGTGTGTATTTGTTTGGTGTATGAGGTGTTGTTTTGTGGTGACTGGATGTTTCTTAGGATTTGTTTGTATAATAAGGCTGGAGAAGATGGAGGTTG
Organism: Trachelipus rathkii; assembly: GCA_015478945.1. Classification (NCBI taxonomy): domain Eukaryota; kingdom Metazoa; phylum Arthropoda; class Malacostraca; order Isopoda; family Trachelipodidae; genus Trachelipus; species Trachelipus rathkii. The sequence goes on from JABUQX010069247.1 coordinate 28,509, forward strand.
TTTTGGTCTGTGGCGAATGGTGTTAGAGAGTGCAGTGTGACAGGGGTGTTGTGGTGTCCGTGTTTTAGCGTAAAATTGGGTGCCTGTCAATTCTAGGTGTTTGTCTATATGTAGTATCTTTGTTTCGTCGTTTAAGTGTTGTTGTGGAATTGTAAGTGTATATCCTGTTATAATTCTGACTTCTTTGTTTTGTGCTGTTTGGAGTTTTCTCATGTTCCCCTTGGTTAATAGTGGATGACATACTGGTAAAGCGTAGTTCAGTGATGGGCGGATAAATTGTTTATATATATATATGGTGATGAATATCTGCTTGTTATTTTTGATGTCAAGCCTGCTATAGCCCTTAGAATGTTTAGTTTCCTGTTTGTTGATGTTGCAATGTTTTCTGTGAGTTTTGTGATATTTACGTGTGTGCCCAGTGTTACTCCTAATATTTTTGGTGTTTGTTTAGAGGGATAGAGATGTTATTTATGAAGGTTTGGGGATTGGTAGTTCCGAGTTGGCGATCTATTGTGATTGGTGTGATAGAGGACTTGTTTGGTGAAGCAGACATTCTATTGTCCGCTAACCAAGTTCGAATTTGGTTGATGTATTGTTGAGTTAGGAGGGTTACTGTGCTTAGATTCTGGTATGTAGTAGCTATGGTAATGTCATCGGCGCAAGTTGCTGTGTTTATGTGGTCTGTTTGTGGTTGTGGAAGATTTGCTGTGAATAGGTTGAAAAGTGTAAGAGATAGTATTGATCCTTGGAGTACACCGTTTTTAATGTTTACCGTGCGTGATTTCTTGTTATTGATCTGTATTTGAGCTGTTCTTCCTAATAGGAAATTTGGTAACCATTTCCTGATGGGATGCTTGATTTTGATTTTTTGTATTACATTGTGTCTAGGGACTGTGTGGAAAGCCTTGTTTATGCCGATTGCTATGAGTAGAGATTTATGTGCTGGTCTGAGATTTAAGCCATCTTTTATTAGTTGTATAATGTTTGTGAGAGCTGTTGGGTTTGAGTGGTTTCGTTGGAAGCCATGTTGGAACTTTGTTTGGAGATGTGTAGTTTTATTCTACTCAGGATGAGTGTCTCTAGGAGATTAAACAGAGTGGAAAGTAGTGAAATTGGGCGATAGCAAGAGGGGTTTGAATGGGTCCTTTCGTGGTTTTAACTTTGGGATGATAATTGCTCTTTTCCAGAGGAAGGGAATGTAATTTAATTTGATGGTATTGTTGTATATGTTTGTTAAATGAGTAAGCGCTATGTTTCCAAAGTGTTTAATATGGATGTTTGAGATGTTATCTGGATTGGTTGCTGGTGAGTTTTTGAGGGTCTTTATGGTGTTTTTAATTTCAATTGGTGCTATTTCTATTGTTTGGTTGTGGTTGCTTTTTAAAGAATCTGATTATTTTACATTTTGTGGATGGGTAGGTTTGACTTGTTTGCTAAAATGAACTGTCTAGGGGTGTTGGTATGTTGTTTTGTGTTTTGTGAGGATTTGGCTATTGGAATATTTGATAGATTTTAGTGTGGGGTTGGGTTTTTTTTTTTTTTTTTTTTTTTTTGCGTTGTTTTAAAGCTTTTTATTAAGTGTCTTACATTCATCAAAGGTAACCCATACAAAGCATGCTGTGTTTAGATGGGTCTTGAAAAAATTATTTGAATGGTTGACCATTGGGTTAGATGTTTTCAATTTGTTGTGTTTAAAGTTCATTGACTGTTGTGTTTAACCCTGCTCAGTACACCTCTTTAACAAAATTCAACATAGTTGTACACGTTTGGTCAAATTTTTCACCGCTTACTTAACCTTATCTTAAACCTTTATTTTGATAACTAGGTTATTGTTTGATTTATATTTGATGCATACATCTTCAAAGGAATGACGAGACAAACTTTCTTGCAAACAAAATTTTTTTTAAAGAAATTTTAAAAAAACACGGCGTTACTCCTTTTCAATAGGGAACCCCCAAAAAACACCATCATTTTTTTAATATAGTATAAAAAATTTTGTTTCGTAACTATCGTATTAAGCAATTACTGCAGAGAATATAACAAAAAAAAAATGTGCTAGAATTATCGCATATTTCATCCACATCGACCATTTAGACTCTATTGCTTCAAGGAAATGAAATGAAGTGAGCCCTAATTTTTCTTTTATAAAAAATGGAATATTTTCTATCTACATATGCAAAATATTTTCATTTAGAGGTATATAATATATTATGTATAATATACTATATATTATTAATATAATAAGTATCAGTATATATATATATTATATATATATATATATATATATTTATATATAATATATATATATATATATATACTTTGACTCTTCTTCTTACCCTGTCGTCGAATCTTGCAAGGTGAACAATTATCAACCTGTCACATTTCTTCCTGAATTGGTGTATAGAGAAATAAGTTCTTCAGCTACAAACTCGCCTAAAGAAACCCCACTTGGTGGTTTTGTGTGCTTGCCTAAATAAGGCATTGCATTCAACATATAGGAAGATTGGGAGTCACATACCATTATCAGCTTTATGCCATATTTCGCAGGCTAATTGGTAATGTACATCCTAAAGAGACACCTTCCCCTGAGGCCAACAGATGTTCATCTAAAGTTATATTTTCACCAGGCACATAGTGTGAGGTGCAGTTGGTTATAAAGTTTTCCCAAAAAGATTGACTGGAAAGAATTTATCTACGAGGACACGTACAGTTCTCGTGGAGCTATCATCAAATCGGAGATTTCTAAGCAAAAAATTGAAACATCTCTCTCCCATTGCTGCCCTGAAAAAAGGTGCCCCAATATCACTACTAAAAATTTCCTCGGTGGAAACATGATGTCGGGGGAGCACATGGTGGTGTTTATGGGATTGTGAGTATATGTGCACTATTAGAGGTAGAACACTGTAGTGTTTGTTGATGAAGTAGATAGACAAGATTGTGTTGCTAATGTCGTAGTTGACAAACTTGAAGTTGAAGAGGGGACACAAGGTGGAGTTACAGATGAATTAGTTTTCAGATTTTCCGATTTAGGTGGTTCTGATAAGGCAGTCGACACATTTTCATTTGAAGGGATTGCAGGATCAAGCAACCTATGAAGTGACGAGGTACTTGCACAATCTTTATCGTCATCAATCTCAACCATATTTCTAATTTTTCTTGGAGCAAGAACTAACTTTCTTTTCCTTTTGTTCATATTCATATTTCAAAACATTCCGCTATTTTACTAACAAATCCATCACTCTCTACAGAGTCATATTCCAAGTCATCCTCACTTTCACTGTCTGAGGATTCAAAAAGAGAATTCCCTTCCATATGAATTAGACACACAAACACACACATATATTATATATATATATTATACTATATTATATAAATAATATATATATACATATATGTATACATATAATATATATATATATTGTAATATATATATATATATATTTATTATACTTTTACTCTATATATATTATATAAATATATATATAGTATAATTATATATATATATTATTAGTTGACTGGAGCACCGAATTTTGGGCACCGCACCGCATTAGAGTATGCTGACCACGCATCGCACCACACTAGAAAGTATAGTCTCACCACGCACCGCCACCTCAAAAAAATTATGTCTGTCACCGCCGCACCGCACATAGAATAAGCACACCTCCCACCGCACTCTCAAAAATTATTTTTTGCCACCGCCCACCAGCACCCGCACCTACTATGTTTCGATGCGGCACCTCACTGGGTCACTGAAATTTATGTACTGCACCGCATCCGTACCGACCGCTTACCGCACCGTACGTCATCCAAAATAAAGCGCACCAGACGCATCGGCATTCGCATCGCACCCCCGGTGCTTCGGCCAACACTATAAACTGCACTACACTAAACAAACATAAAGGGTATCCGTCGGTAATAATATATACCACAGAGAAAAGCATAACCGGTACACGTTGGTCATATATACCAAAAATAAAAGCATAAACGGAACACGTTGGTATAAATTCTACCACAAACTTCTCACCACGGAGCCCACAGTGCAGCTAAGGTGAATTTTATGTGTGACAGCATTATCTATTACCCCCTAACTCCCCCAATTCTCCAATTTCATCCCCATATCTCATGACGTAATAATCTTTAGAAAAGAAAAAACTGAAAAAAGTTGCTCTAGGCGTTGGTAATTTTTACCCTCGGGTACCTGACAGGTTATTGTTGTGTATACTATTTGATATATATATATATATATATATCATTATATATATATACTACTAATATATAATATAATATTATAAGTTCATATATATATATATTATATATAATATAGATTATATGTACTAATATACTATCATATATATTAATATATATATATATATATAAATATTACTATATATGACTATATATAACTATATATATATTTGCACAAACCACGCTTTTATTATTATTTGTTATTTATTTTATTTTATTTATTGGAATCGCACTAAGTAGGAGAGAGCGGCTTAATCGCTTGCAATTGAAATAAATACTAACGACCCTCCTTTTATCTGGTTATCCACAACTAATTAACCAAGTATCCGGTTGTCCTTGGTATTGCTGCGTTAGGAGTGGTGCAGTTACGGAAGGTGCTGTATCGGTGAACTATTTGATAGGGGCTGGTGCACACTTCGCCCATTAAGTAGCCGGTAAAGTGTTGAACCACGGTCGGTCAGAGAGAGCCCAGAGGATACAAATAGTTAACGAGGTACAAGCTGACTTGTCATCTTGGAGTCCTGACGTATGCCGATCTGACTTTATTGTCATCACCGTGTATAAGGTCTATGACTACCCAGATTTATCAGCAAGTTCGTTCCTTTACTGGACTTTTGATTAGAATAACGTCATGTATTTTAACTGAGTTATTCCAATTGACGATAGAGATATCTACATGCCTCTCTTAAGCTAAGAAGATACTCCTTTTACCATCTGGTACGGAACTCTTGAAATTTTTCTGATGAATATTGGAGCTACTTCATAAGTCCTTTCTAAGCCTAAGCTAAATCCCAGAACTGATTATATGAGCTAGCTCTGTTCTGGATAAAGTCATAGCGGTCTTTTATAGTTTCTTTTTGAAATCGTTAGGAGTGAGCGGTAATATTTCATTTGCACTACTGATGTATGTTAACGGACATGAATTAATTGCATCCACAGTATCTGACAGAATGTTAAATAAAATCGTAAGTTAATATTAGGTATATACCATATATACATATATATTATATATTATATATAATATCATATATATATATATATATATCATATATATTATAATATTATATATATATAAAATATATATATTATATATATATATACTATAGTAATTATATATGTATATATGCACCCTATACATATATATATATATTACTATATATATGAATATTATATAGATATATTATATATATATATATTATAAGTATATATCATATATATATATATAATAATTATATAATATATATTATATATTACTATATTATGTATATATATATTATATATATATATATATATATATATATATATAATATATTATATTATATATATAATATATATATATCTATATATATATATATAAAAGTATACTATAAATATAGTAATTATATAAAGTATATATATACTATACTATATATAATATATATATATATATATATAACATATATATATATATATTTATACATATATATATATATATACATATATATAAATACATATATATATATATAATATATAATATTATATATATAGTATATATATATTATATATATAATATATATATATATATATATACATTATATATATATTATATATATATACTATATATATATATATATATATATATATACTATAAATATATCATATATAAGTATTATACTATACTTTGAGTATAATAGGATACATGATATAATATATATATTATATAATATATATATAGTATAATATATATGGTATAGTATATATAATATATTAAGTATAATATAGTATATATATATGACTATATAATATAGTATATATATAATATATATATATATATATATATTATATATATATATTATTATATAACTATATATATATTATTACATACTATATATATATAGAATAAATACTATATATATATAGTATATATATATATATATATTATATATATATATACGTATCATTATATATAATATATATATATATATATACTATACCTATATATACTATATATATATATATATTATATATAGTATATATATTATTAATATGTTATTTTGCCTGTATACCTTGTTTTTATATGCAATATTAATAATATCTAATTCCATTTGTAATAGTTTTGCGAATAGTTTTTTTTCCTTTAATTGTATTATGTAATAATTGATTTTAAATGGTTAATAGTTAATAACGATAGGTATTATTTTTATTTCCAATATTGAGAGTATATAAAAAAAAATTCACATACGTAAACCGTTGCAAATATTGACATAATTTCTAATGTTAAATCTTTTGATTTTGATAATCTATTTAAATGAAAATTTATAAACCCAATATTAATAAGCTGCAGGTCTGCAACATTAAACCAGTTATATTTATACAGTGCTACAATTATACGAAACAAAACTCTTTCAAGGCTTTCAGAAAAGAAACAAACATAATATAAAAGAGTAAAATATTATACTATTTTATTACAAAAAAACAAAAACTCGCAATAAAATAACAAAAACATAAAGAAAAGAACATTTTTTTTAACCAAAACCTGTTCAAAAAACTGTTTATATATATATATTATATATATTATATATATAAATATATATGATACATATATAAATATAATATATATATAATATATATATATACTATATATTATATACTATATATATATAATAAATATTACTACTATATTGAGTATATATATATAATATATACTATTATATTTATATATAAGAATATATAGCTATCAATATTACTATATCTATATATATATCATATATATATATATATATATATATATAGTATTATATATATATAATATATATTCCCTTTTGTTTTCGTGTTCCATTTACACATGCAAATATCGATACCACAACAGGTATTGAAATCAGAGCATCTGTGTTTTATGTCGTGACGTATATTTCACGTCAACTGACAAGGAAAACATCTGCTATGCATAAATGTTTGCAGAATAAGATGCTTACAGGATGAATGTATATAGGTAAACGCAAATCGATATTAATCAACGTATCATAGGCTTATATAATATATAATAATACTATACCTATACTCCGTACTATATAGTAGAATTATTATATTATATATAGCTACTATAATAGAAATATATATACTATTATATAATATATATAGTATATATATATATAATTTCATTATTTGCGTCCGCGGTAAAAATTAAGTATATACCGTATATTTTTATAATATTTTTTAAAATTAATAATCATATATAAATATATAGCTACATTATATCTAATGATAGTATATATATACATCTATATATATATATCATATACTATATATATTATATATATATTATATATATATATAATTATATATATCATATGCTATATAATCTATATATCATTAATATAATATATATATATATATATATATAAACTACTTGGAAATCTAAAATCAATTCTCATTAGTCGAAAAGGAGTAGACGGATTACATTTATCAATGCAGTACTAATTATGTAGTTTGTTTTACATTTTTCATTTTTAATACATTTTCTTTTTCATTGCTCTTTCATGCATATGAAGAAAAGTAAATATATTTCCTGTTATTTTACTAAAGTCTAATACTATTATTAATTATACCACTTTATCAATGTGAACTGTTTGCAAAGTCTCTCCTTACCTGTATTAGTATGGACCGGAGCAATGGTGGTACTATAGAGCACCCACTCCCAACAATGCAGGCTGGTAGTCAATCAACCATGAAACTCGGTCATCTATACTGCTGTACCCAGATAAACTATAGATGGATGTCATTGTAGTGATTGATAGAAATAACAGTGTTGTATTACTGTAATGTAAGCGCAGTCCCAAATCCTCCTGTAACCCATCTAAATTATAAAGAGAGAAAGGGAGACACCTAAGATAAATATAAGTGCAACAAAATGAATTTAAGAGGGGAAAACAAATTGGCGAGCTCGTTTAATCTCTTAGATGTAATAAACATGATAAGATTCTTAATAAATTCCATAGCCAAGACAGAAGCTAGGCCTTAACACATGCATAGAGACGGAATAGTATATAAAAAGAAAAACATCACTTTATGACATTGCGATGTCATAAAGGGAACTGAAGGGAATCTTTAAAATTAATTTTAGTTATACAGGGATGCAGTTATATCTAATCACAATCTAATCACTCGATACAAAATTTACAAATTAAAAATGATTGATGCTAGAATACTTTATTTTTCGCAGTTTAAAAACTTTAAAGTATCTCGTTATTAAAGATCATTACTTTCATTCGTGTTTTAAATTTCAGAATAATTTAGTAAGCAGCACGTTTCTAGTAAAACTTCAGATACTCCAGTTTTTTTTTTTTTTAATTTAGTTACTCCTTTAAATTTCCATTTTCTTTCAAAGCACAAAAGATTTAAATGAGGCATAACTATTGTTTTCTTTTTAAAAGAACTTTAATGTAACTCTGTTGGATGGGATTAGCAACGTAAGTAATGGATTATATAGAGATTTTTCTTCCACAGGTTTTAGAAAAAAGTTAGTAACTACAATTTTAATCCAAGTCAGTCTGTTATTCATATTTGCATTAACATTAGTATTTAAATTCTCTGTGGAATACTAACTTTGCAGTAAATATCAATCAGATAAGGCCTGCATACATACATAGCATTGACACTATTAAAAATACTATAAACTATATATATATATATAGTATATATATATATAATATATATATATATCATATATACTATATATATATATACTATATACATTATATAGTATATA
>JABUQX010069247.1:40000-45000 GCA_015478945.1 Trachelipus rathkii
ATATATCTAATATATATATAATACTATATATATGTATATATATATATAATATAGTATACTATATATATATCATATATATATATATAAAAACTATATATATATCTTATACTACTATATTATATAATTATATTAGTATATATTCTTCTTATTCTTATATATATAGATATATAATTATATATATATTATAGATACTATATATATATATATATATATATAACAATATCCTATATATATATTTTACTATTCACAAAAATACATACACACTGCCATACATAAATATACATAAAACATGTATATACAAATCATAAATACTCACCATTATTCATTACATATTGGATCTATTATTATTATTATTCATTATTAATTATTATTATTATTATCTAATTATTATTATTACTATTATTAATTATCATTATTCATCATTATTATTATCTTTATTATTTATCTATTATTATTATTATTATTATATTATTATATATTATTATTATTATTATTATTATGTGGGATTATTCATTATTATTATTATTATTATTATTTATTATTAGTTATTATTATAATTATTATTAATATTATTAATTATTATTATTTTATTATTATTCATTATTATTCATTTTACTTTATTATTATTATTATTATTATTATTATTATTATTATTATTATTAGTTATATTATTATATTATATTATTTTAATTATTATTATCTATTTATATATTATTTTACTTATTTATCATTCATTATTATTATTATTACATCGATTATTTAATTCAATTATTATTATTACATTATTTATTATTTATTCATTTATTTATTATTATATTATTATTTATCTATTAATATTCCATTATTGTTATTATTATTAATTATATTCATTTATTATTATGTATTATTATTATTATTATTAATCATATTCTACTACACTATATTTTCACACAACAAATCACTTATACTTCTTAAGCACTAAATATGTGTCTTATTATTACTTATTATTCAATTATTATTATTATTATTATTATTATTATTAATTATTATTTATTATTATTATTATTTATTATTATTATTATCTATATTATTAGTATTTATTATTATATTATTATTTATTATTATTATTATTCTCTATATTATTATTATTATTATTATTCTATATTATTATTATTCATTATTATTGTTATTATTATTTTACTTCATTTATCTATTATTATTATCTATTATTTATTATTATTATCTAGTTATTTGATCCTATTATTATTATTATATTTATTATTATTATTATTTATTATTATTATTGGAGAACAATAAAATAACACTATGTAACATTATTTTTTTGTCTTTGACCAACAAATGTAATTTCTTATTTTCGTCTATGCCTAGGCAGATATGAAAAAATGGCTAATTATTTCTCCAAAACCTTTTGATCTTGTGGACCAGGATAAATGGATATTTCACAAATTTATCAATTCCCAGATAAAAAAATGGTGATATAATCATTCAAGGTTACACAAATGTAGAAAAACGACATTTTAAAACTCAAAAGTAATATTTATTTTTCTTAGCTCATACCAACAGAGACTCTCAAAATATTTTAAAAAGTGAGAAGTTTTTCTGTGATTTACGCGCTTACACGCGTAAGTTGCTTTCACGCCGATTTTATCAACCCCAAATATAGTCTCCAATCATGTTTTCGTTATATTGATCATCTGTTAGCCAGAGTTCAAAGTCCATAATACCTGGTGAACATCGCTCGCCATTGCTCCCTCTGAGTACGCCCCCCCCCCCACCCCATGTTTCTCTTTAAATTTAGCTAGATGAGCATCAAGGATATGGACTTTGAGGGACATCCTCCTGGCAGCCACATTTTGCAAGTAGTTTCACTGGACCAATAATATAATCAATAATAATAATAATAATAATAACTAACATTTATAATAAATAAAACTAATAATAATACATAATAATAACAATCAATAATAATAATAATACATAATAATAATACATAAATGAATAAAAATAATAAATAAATAGATAATATAATAAAAAATAATAATAATAATAATAATAAAAATAATAATAATAATAATAATAATAATAATAATAATAATAAAATAATAAATAATATAATTAAATAATAATAAAATTAATAATAATAATACAAATAATAATAATAATAATGCATAATGATAATAATAATATAATGAATAATATAATAATAATACTAATAATAATAATAAAATAATACAATAATAATTAGATAATCAAATAAATAATAAATAATATAATAATAATAATTAAATAATGAATAAATAATAATAATAATACAAATAATAATAATAATAATAATGATAATTTAATAATTCAAATGCAAATAGATCAGTTTGGAAACAGCGATGTCAAGGTAACAAAAGCAATGTTTGAAGGGAATAATACTATTTTTCTTTGCTTTCCTACACAGAAGCAATTCAGGAAAATAATGCTCTTTCAACAGCAAGACAAAAATATTGTTCTTCCTTTGTTTTATCGTAGTGATACATTTTAATCTGTCAACAAAAAAGTTCTGAACTATTTCTTAATGTTGTAGCTACCTTCAATTCAGTCATCTTAATAAATTGATATTTTTTCGGATGAGACCGATTTTTTTACTTTTTTCCTATCCCCGAACCTCTTTGTGGAGTTCACTCTTTTTTCTGTACACTACTCCTACTATGAATTCTCACACCACCCCCACAAACTACCCGAAACATGTGTGAAACGTACTATCTGGTACCGACCATAACCGCTCACACACAATACCAAATATCATATCATTACGTATATATTTATCATATATATATATATTTATAGGCTATATCATATATATATATTATGTTATATATACTATATCAATATATATATATAATAATATATATATATATTAGTATATTATTATTACATATCATTAATACTCATAATGATACTTTAATATTATATATAATATATATATAATATAATATAGTATATATATATACTTAGTCATATATCATATATAGTATAGTATTATATATATATATATATTATATATATATATATATATATATATATATATAGTATATAGTATATAATATATAATGACTATATATATATATATATTATAGATAGTAATATTATAGCCTATATATATATATATATTATGAGTTATCTATATATATATATATATATATATAGTATATAATATATATATATATATACTATCTTTATATATATAATATATATATATATATATAGTATATATATACTATATAATATATATACTATATATATATAGTATAATATATATAATATATATATATATATATATATATATATATATATAATGTATATATATATACTATTATATATATATATTATATATAATAGTATTATATATAATATATATTATATAATATATATACTATATGATATATATATATATATATTAAAAATAAATCATATTATATATATATATATATTATATATTATATATATATTATATATCATATATATATATATATATATATATACTATATATATATATCTATATATATATATATAGTATATACTATCTATAGTAACTATATATATGCGTCCATCACTGATAGGACCATCTCGGCGAAAATATACGAAAGCAATATTGGAAAGGAGGTTGAGAGAGAAGGTTGAGCCGAGACTCGGAGAAGAACAGTACGGCGTGACCAGAAGAGGAAGAGGGAACGACGAACCTCTTATTTACACTAAGAATGGTCTCGGAAAAGATGCTGGAATATGGCAAGAGATTCTTGTAGCCTTCATCGATCTTGCAAAAGGCATTTTCGAATTCCTCAAAGGTGCTCTCAATGAAAAACAGCTCTGGATGCGTGCCTATGAGCGCCGAATATATGGCGAGTGAGGGGGCTAGATTAAAAAGAGCCAATAATTAGAAAGTATGTATGACAAATGCAGCTTTTAATGTTAGAACTGAGTGCGAGACGATAGAGGGTTTGAGGTGAAAACAGGAGTGAAGCAGGGAAGTGTTTATCGCCACTGCTGTTTATATTATATTTAGCATGTGGGATAAGGAAAGTGCAGGGGAGAGGACTTGGAGAATTGAAGGCGGACAATTAATGGCAATATACGGAACGAAATCTGAGCGATCATTGGACGCGAGTGAGAACTGAGGATCGATTTCGAGAGGTTCGTGGACGTTGCGGCCTAGCTTGGAGGAGTTGGAGGAAGCAGGCGACTGAGGACGAACGTACAGAAGACAGAGATATTAACTCAATAACGGCATGCGAGAATAATGGAGGGATGCAGAGATGGTAGATGAGAGGCAGAGGATGTGAAGGCGGGTAAATACTCCTTAATTATCTCGGAGGATGCTTTTAGACAGGACCCGAGACGAAGTGGCAAGAGGATTACAGCGAAGAATGCGAAAAGTATGGATTAGTTTATGTAATGCGGCGTATACCCATGATGAAAGATAGAAACACATCGGAATAGAGGTAAAAAAGTGATTTTTAACAGTAAAGTATACTGACTCCGACACTGCTGTACGAACGGAAACATAGCGACAACAACGAGAGAGAGCGAGAGTATAGGAATACAAGGCCGCGGAGATGAGGGTATTTAAGAACTATGCATTTAGGAAGAGTAGAAGAGAAGAATAAGGACAATGAAGTAATTAGATTAGATATAGGGGTGAAGAAGATGATACTGAGATAGATTGGGAATTAGACATTGGACACCTGAGAGAGGATGGAGCAGGACAGAATGCCGAAAAGAAGATGGAATGGACTCCAGCATGGGCAGAAAAGACAAGGGAAGACCGAAGAAAGAGCTGCGCGGAGTCGGTGGAGGGATCTCTCTGGAAAGTTGGTCAGTTACAAAAATGAGAGGCTCAAAGAGAAGGGGAATAGTGCAGAAGAGGGATGTCTGTGAGAAAAGATGGCTTGGAGGCTGACAGGATGAAGAGTCTTCACTGCCGAGGGAAAAAGAAAAGAAAAAAGATCAAGAAT
>JABUQX010069248.1:0-26188 GCA_015478945.1 Trachelipus rathkii
GAAGCAGTTGCTCGAGTGTAAGTATATTTTATTATTAAATCATATTATAATTGCATTATCATCTGTAAGGTCAATATACATTTTTATTTCTATTATCGTTATTCCATTATTATTCTATCTTAATTTTTATTTTTTTATTATTAATTTAATAAATTACCTCACTAGTATTAGTTTATTCTGAACTCTTTACGTATACAGGTATAATTATATAAAGAATAATTCTTTATATTATATGTTCTATAATAAAATATACTAGTACACATAAAGGAAGGCTTGACTATTATTATATGATATAAGTTCATTCACAGGATGGTTCTAAAGTATTATTACAGAACAGTAATATAGTATATATAATTCTCACTTTGTAATTTTTTATAGCAATATATAATATATATATATATATATATATTATATAATACATTAGGATAGTTGGGTGTGTAAAGAGTGGCTCGTGTTGTAAAGGGTGGGACGGATAGTAAACTATACACCGATAAGTGTTGATGTATATGTACTCATTAATGGAAAATATTTAAGTATACTTACTCTGAATTATATACATCTCTGAATTACACTATATATATATCTAATATACCGTTATATAATCGTTTTACCTATATTCCAAATTTACCTATGTTTACTCCTAATTATATACTCATACTCATAGAAGTTATATATACTTTTCAATGTAGATATATATAGACGTAAGTGGGTTTAATATGACTGATATCGTCATATCTCACTTAACAGTATCAAGATCTTTTAGCAATATATTACATCATCTTGTTTCCTCGATCAGCACAAAACCTCTATTTATAAATTAAACTGTCACCTCTTAAAGGTAGGCGAGAGACTAAACCTCAAATAAAAACGGGGGGGGAGAAAATCTTCTAAAACACATCCCCCTCATAAGATCTCTACCACCTTTCATATAGTGATTATTAAACATAGCGCGAGATATAATTTAACTAGACGATTTGACTTGGTCGCTTCAATAATATCTTGGCAAAACAACAGGGTAGGTGATGTACCTCTTCGGGACACGTACCTGATAAAGAATTATTTATTAATATGAGGGTGTTTATCTGATTATGGGAATAAACTTTTCAGCGTTTAGTATGGTGAGTGCGTGTCACGAGATTGAAATGTATATTGATTATGTGATTTGGTTCCGCTGTTGGCGTTTCATTTATGATCAAGATAAGAAGACGACTGTTTCCTTATACGCTCCTAGCATAATGAACATTCTGTGCCACTGCATGTATAAATCGAACTGTTACTATATATAAAAGTTGGGAAATATAATAGAGATACGAGAGTGTATTTTTACATAGATATTGCATCTTTAATCATTCAAAAACTCCGATTAGTGTAGAGCATAATATGATTTTCTCTATAATATAGCACCTAATTTAATAGTCACTCGTGACCTTATAGTAATATATATATTATACTCGATAACCTTATAATAGTACTCAAAACACGCTCTATATATATTGAGTATAACAGTTAGTAAACATATACTCTATACTGATAGTCATATATATAATATATAGTATATATATATATACCTACTAACATTAAGACCGATATATATATATATATATTATATATTAACCACTATATATATATATATATATATATATATTATAATATTGTAAATATATATATATTATATTAAAATATAATTAATATACTATATATATAACTTATATATATATATATAATATATTATATATATATATTAATAATATATATATCTAATTATTTAATGATATAATATATTAATATTAACCTATATTAATATATATATATAGTAAATATATAAATATATATCATATATATAATATATATATATATTCATTACTAAATAGATTGACTATTATGGAATAGCATTAAAGTTAATATTAATTTTATTTTATATTATGTATTATTAACTTTTTATAATATACAATTAGTGTAAAGTATTGATTATAATTTATTAATAGATAATAGTATCATTAAGATTTTATTCGTTACACATTCAAATATTTCTATAAATTATATTTTGTGACCCACACTGCTGATACCCTCCGTATTCAATCAGCTCGTCGTGCCTCCATTTGGCGCGATCGTCAGATACCATATTAATATATAATATACTTACCGGTTTGAGATTTAACAATTATAATATAGGTGTATGAAGGTAGCTCTGACAGGAAATAGCTAAGTAACCTTACTTATAAGTCATTATATCTTATACAAATTAGATAGGTCATTAATAGTACAAGTATAACTATTATAGGCTAGTCCGTATAGTAATAATTACATAATCTCACGATTATCAACTATTGATAATATTATATTAATATAGTAAATTTTGTATAGAGATATAAGCTCTCTGTCTCATTTTAATTAGGTTATATATATATAACATTATAAGCACTATCTATATAATAATATATATTTTAGATGAATTTTAATAATTTAGTATATATTTTTTATTCCGTAGAAATTACATAATAATTGCACAAGTGGGGTGGACTGACGTTGATATATTTATATATACATACAGCGCTTAAAAATGACGAATTATTGAAAGGAGTTATAGAAATTAATAATGACTGCAATAAAACTAATTTTTAAATACTCGTTTTCATTTCATAGTGATATATTCATATATATCATAGTCGTTTTCTACTGGTATAATTATCAAGTTCAAAATGGAAATTAGCCTATATTATATTATTTTATTGAATGAGAGTAAACAGCTGATCCCAGGTATTCATCTCTGACGTCATAAGGTACTTACCTAAACAGGATCGTATCTCTATATACGTTATTATAATAGTATATTAAAAAATTAACTCCTTGAGTGACTCTTCACTTACCAGGATTAGTATCCCTCCTTTTATTGTGTTTTACCTCTTTCTTTCTTTTTCGCAAATTTGGTGTACATCATCTACGTATACGGTACTCGCAGCTTTTAACCATATGCTTGACAGCTAACGATAAGCCTAAAAGAAATTAGATTACTCTTAAAATGCATTGAAGGCGTGCCTTCTATCAATAGGAAATTACAAGGACCGCCACAATTGTGCAACGGAACAGATACCTCAGCCACGTCCTTT
Source organism: Trachelipus rathkii (assembly GCA_015478945.1). NCBI lineage: Eukaryota > Metazoa > Arthropoda > Malacostraca > Isopoda > Trachelipodidae > Trachelipus > Trachelipus rathkii. The sequence continues at coordinate 3,108 of JABUQX010069248.1, forward strand.
ATATTCATGCGCTTACACTCGGGTCACATGCGAGTTGAATGAATCTGGCTCTGTCATGAGTTTGGGTCGATTTGCTCTCTATATTGAATTACACGCACTCGCTTTCATGATGTCTCTAAAGTGACGCGTCTCTTTCTTTATAGTCTGCATCGTATTCGAGTCGAGTGGTAACTACGCGAAGACATAAACCAGCGTCTTATATTGCGAGGTGAACCCCGGATCGTGAATCCTCCTTGAGTTAAAGTGATACAACAGAATCACATACAAGAGAGTTTTACTACATAAATTTGTCAATCTTAGCAGGTTTAATTTCTAATAGTATTTTTATAATTACAACTAATGACTGCTTAATGTGGTTATATATATATATATATATATAATATTATATTCTATACTATATGAGGATACTATTATATAATATATATCGGAGGCCATATATAAGCTCAAAAAGATTTTAATTGAGCTAAATAAATATAATATGAGCAGACTAAATACTAGTTTCTATTTTGCGTTAATACAATGAAATAGCTTTAGTACAAAGCAGAAAAAGGAATATAATTCACAACCTTAGACTTATGATCAATTATACCGTTATATAGCGACTATACGTTAAACTTATGTAGGCACTTAATTACATATCAGAGAATATATGTTTCTGGTTATCTGTTTTCCATAATACTCATAAATACGGGATAATCCATTATCTGTGAAACAATAGATCAGGCATGAATTCTTGAAACAACTACTTACTTCTTATCCCTAATGTGATTTAAAAAAAAAAATCAATACGAACAGTTACAAGATCTGTGGAACTGTGTGAGACAGATCTTACGCTATACGATGTAACTCTAAGGAGCGGACAGAGTAGTGAAAGGACCATGTTCACTATTACGCCTGTGTTAAAATGCACTCTAGTCCACTGGTTTAACAAGACAATGAAAGCGAGAACACGACGGAGTATTCGAGACTATGTAGTCTGGTTAACTAGACAAGACTGGAGTTAATATGTTATAAAGTCGAGGAAGGATTTATGTCTGCTCTAAGAGACACTGACTTTCTAACGACTAATTGCACTCTCGGCTACACAAGCAAAGGAAATCCTGTCGGCTCGTTCGTGAATCTATTAAACTACACTCTGTTGTTTCACTATCAGTTTTGACAATCTATCAGTCAACTGCTAATGCGGAATTTTCCAAAATTTAGGCTACTATCGCCAATAAGTTGGAAAATGGTTATATGCACAATATATGATTATTCCCGGCAAGTGCGGTGGCGCGGAATAGTCGAGTACGCGTAAGGAGGTTTTGAGTCTCGCAAAGAGAGACAGACACGGTAGAGGCGCCGATGGATTGGACGATTATTAAATTATAAGAACAACGGGTATACAATCCTCTCTCTCGATATAAATCACGACTTAAGATCCGCTAGGAGGACATCACGGTCATAGGTGATAAAAGAGGAGACATTATTTGATTATTTTAACGTTTGTTATTCTGTTCTAATAAAGAAATGAAGTATTTAATAAGTTCCTTCGAGTTTATGGATCGGTATAGTTATATTCTCACTCTTTACTAAGAGTATTCTAGTCGATTGTTCATCTCGTTAGGGTTTAGAAGTCAACTTCTGTATTATGTAACAACTCAAATTAGACAGTTATTATGAGAGCTATACGAGAGAAACAGATAGATAGCATGAGGGAGACTGAGTTTCAAAATTACCGTTGTTTCTTCCATATTTGCTCAGAGTGGTTATTATTTACTCTATTTGTGAATGAACTGTCTAATAGTATCAATTTATACATGTGTATGCTACTAGGTTACAGTCAAGTAGAATATATTTGATATCTTATTTAATTGTTGTCTCCTCACTGAGGGAAGCAATGAAAATCCTTCACTCTTCTAGTTTATATCAATTTCCATGAGTTTGTTATTTTCTGATTTATGTTACATAATTTTTCTCGGATGGATGTACAGTGTTTGAAATTGCTTCAGTCAATAGATAACACTTCTGTATACGAAGAGTCGTTGTTACAAAAGGAGATTGGTATATAGAATTCGTTGTTGTGATACAGTATACTGATGACGATTGAAAATGTCATTTTATCATCTACACGCTACAATCTTATCTCGACTTTAGAATTTTTATATGCACGAATACTTGTGCTATAAAGTATTCTATCTTGTCTCAAAAGTAATATGAGAGATTTCAATCGTAGGAGTTCGGCTCAATGAGTTTCGAACCTTAACATTCAGCTTGCATATTAGGAGGAGATTCTATTATCTATTACATCGCTAGAGACAAGGGAGATATTGCATGCGCTTATGTCCAGAGATCTTTTCTTTATTTTGTGATTAAGTAAGTCAATCTGGTAAGATGTATGATCCATAACTATCAATACTTTTTTATTTCTCGTACATTACTAGATGTCAAAATATCTCTCGTTTTACTTGAGATATTGTGAATCGCTGAGTTCGAGAGGAGTGAAAGCGTTATATATACAAACAATGTAAGTTCGATGTCAGACTTGCAGAGATAGAGATTCTCTTGATATTATACTGGATAGATTCCGATCGATAGTTTAACAGTCTCTACCCAATAAAGCCGAGTGTGTAGCCAGAGACGCATAGGATGCTCAAAGATCTCGTTTGTATATTCTCATCTTTTCAGGAAGGGAGGTATTCTATTACAGGTCCAAATAACTTTCTTCTGTTAGAAATATATTAGTCCTATAGAACCTTCTAAAAACAAAAAAGAAATAAAGAATATTCGTTTGTATATTTTCGTTGGAGTCTGTAACGTAAATTGTATAAATACGCAGACGACAAAATATAGTTAGTTAGTCTTTGAGAGTGAGTCTTAGAGAGCTGGTTGAAGGAGTCAGGCGCGTTGATCGCTGACTGAGTGAGTGTGAGAGTCTAATTATAATCGTGCTCTACACGAGCGTTTTAGTTTATAGGTATTATATATTTAAGAAAAGTGGAAGTAGAGTAATTATCTAATTAGCAGAGTATATATGTAAGTCGCGACTTAACACTCAGTTAACATCATAGCTTATTTATGTGGTATATGTGAGAACACGACTCAGTCTCTGCTATTGCAACCGGGAGTCGTGTTGACCATACCTAATACAGTAGATTCACCAACACTACTCTTTCAATAAAAAACATGGTAGTCTGTCTTAGGAACTAACAATTATTTTTATTCTTGCAAACATCTACGATATTAACATCTATTTTCACGCTTCTTTCAAAACTGTGTTTCTGTCTGGCATGCACCTTCTACTATATTTCTCCCCTAACAGGGACTCTGCAACACAGCAGGTCTACGAGATGTTGCATTCCGTCTCGTAGGGCAATTGGTGGCTTTCTCGATTCCCTCCAGGAATCTTTGTGACCTCTTCTCTTCCTAACAGGGTGAAAAACAAAAAAAGGGGTTTGATTGATTGGTCTCTCTCCAATCGTTCATGCCTCTTGTAATGTACTAGTGTCTCTCCCTGTATATATATCTAAACTCACATGATATATTCTTATGACACAAATACTATACCTAAAATTGGCCAGAGAATTCCCTCCAATCCTTCTATTCGAATGATAGGATTATCAGAGAATAATGAATGAAGGTGGGAACTTTGGGAAAATGTTTTGACAAATTATAGGGTAACAACAAAAACAACATATACAGTCCACTCACATCTCTCTTTCATTAATTTTCACCCTATCTAAATTGTCAAGACATTTAAATTGGTCCTTATACGAAACCGATCGGAAGCAATATTAAAGACTGCAACCATGGTTGCAGAATAATTATACCAAGATTATTATTATTATTATTATTATTATTATTATTATTATTATTATTATTATTATTATTATTATTATTATTATTATTATTATATTTATTATTATTATTATTATACTCTATTATTATTATTATTATTATTATTGCAACAATTTATATGTTAAAGAATATAAAGAAAAGGGCTTAACTTTTCTATGTTAAAAGGAAGTTCAGTGGTTTCTCAGTGAATTTCGTGTATTTTAGCTTTATTCTTTAGACCATATTCCTCTCTTACATATATTTCATCCTTGCAATTGCAACAATTTATATGTTAAAGAATATAAAGAAAAGGGCTTAACTTTTCTATGTTAAAAGGAAGTTCAGTGGTTTCTCAGTGAATTTCGTGTATTTTAGCTTTTTTTCTTTAGATCATATTCCTTTCTTGCATATATTTCATCCTTGCAATTGCAACAATTTATATGTTAAAGAATATAAAGAAAAGGGCTTAACTTTTCTATGTTAAAAGGAAGTGCAGTGGTTTCTCAGTGAATTTCGTGTATTTTAGCTTTTTTCTTTAGACTATATTCCTCTCTTGCATATATTTCATCCTTGCAATTGCAACAATTTATATGTTAAAGAATATAAAGAAAAGGGGCTTAACCTTTCTATGTTAAAAGGAAGTTCAGTGGTTTCTCAGTGAATTTCGTGTATTTTAGCTTTATTCTTTAGACCATATTCCTCTCTTACATATATTTCATCCTTGCAATTGCAACAATTTATATGTTAAAGAATATAAAGAAAAGGGCTTAACTTTTCTATGTTAAAAGGAAGTGCAGTGGTTTCTCAGTGAATTTCGTGTATTTTAGCTTTTTTCTTTAGACTATATTCCTCTCTTGCATATATTTCATCCTTGCAATTCCAATTTATAATGTTACAGGAAGTCTAATGAACGTATTCTTTTCTCTGTTAAAAGGAAGTTTGGTGGTTCCTCAGCAAATTTCGTATGCTCTAGCTTAATTATGATTTTTCTTCCTTATATATATTTTCATCCTTGCAATGTTGCAATAATTGTATATTTGGGAAATAGAAGGGAAGGGTTTATATTTCATACGTTTTAGAGAAGCTTAGTGTTTTCTCAGTGAATTATCGTGTACATTAGCTTTATTTTCTTTAGACCATTCCTCTCTTACAAATATTTTCAATCCTACGCATTGAACAATTTATATGTTAAGATATATAAAGAAGGGCTTAACTTTTTTCTTTATGTTTTGTAAAGGAAGTGCAGTGGTTCCAGTGATTTCGTGTATTTAGCTTTTTTCTTTTAGACTATATTCCTCTCTGCATATATTTCATCCTTGCAATTGCAACAATTTATATGTTAAAGAATATAAAGAAAAGGGCTTAAAATTCATACGTTTCAGGGAAGCTTAATGGTTTCTTGGTGACACTTATTGTTTTGCCCTCTTCTCTTGTATTATTATTATTATTATTATTATTATTATTATTATTATTATTATTATTATTATTATTATTATTATTATTATTATTATTATTATTATTATTATTATTATTATTATTATTATTATTTTATTATTAGTATTATTCTTATTATTATTATTATTATTATTCATTTATTATTATATTATTATTATATTATTTTATTAATTGAGATTATTACAATTATTATTATTGAGAGCTATTTATTATTTTATTATTATCTATTATTATTATTATTATTATTATTATTATCTTATTATTATTATATTATATATATTATTATTATTATTATTATTATTATTATTATTACTTATATGATATCATTATCAATTATATTATTAATTATATTATTATTATTTTATTAATTATTATTTTATTATTATTATTATAATATTATATATTCATTAACATTCACACAACATAACGTGCAACCCTTTTTGATTCTCTTTTTGTCTGTGTTTGTTGTTGATTGTTACCTGAACAGTCCACATATCACGCCATACACTGGACTCCATACGTAGTGTCAAGGTTCCTTTTTTACCCTTTTTTTATTTTGGGGTTTGTTTTTTTTTTTTTTTTTTTTTTTTTTTTTGTGTAGTGTCAATCTGTTGAGTTCTGGTTCACACCAAACAGTCCCACCACCAGTCACATACACGTTCATTTAATTTATGTTTTATGTGTATCTCTTTATGTTTGTCTTTGTGTTTGTGTCTTTTTTTGTTTTTGTTTTTTGTCTCTCCTGTATACTTGTCTGTACACACACATAGTCACACACACAGTCACATACACGCCTACTTACGTGTGTAACGGTCCCCCTTGGCTTCTCTTTGAGCCTTTGTTGTTGTTACTGTGTGGTGTATTGGGTGTTGGAGTTCTTGGAGAGACACACACACATACACACGCACACACACCCAGCCATACACACACGCTTTAGTGTGTATTACCTTTCCGAATTTTTTTTGTTGGGTATTTTTTTTGTCAGTTGTGGGTTGTTGTGGTCTTTGAAGACACACTTGCAACCCCGTATTTACAGAGACAAACCCGTGCGCGCACCCGTACATACAGGGGTGTATGCAAATTTTTTTCAGATTACTATTAAAGTCATAAGTACTATTATCATTGCTGTTAAATTTATTAGTATCAAATTGGCCCACTGGACTCTGCGCCGCACCAGATATTCCACATAAAACAGGAAAATAAGGTAAGTCTTGTGATTTGTTTGTGTGTATAATTTTTTTTGTTGTCTTATATGAGCATAGCCATAAGTTAGTTTAAGATTAGACACTAAGCTATAGTTTAAGTTTCTCTGCAACGCTTTTACTTGCATGCACCCTCTATCGCCCCTTAGCCCTTGCTTATTTTTCAGGAAATAAACCAAAAAAGGTCTGGGAAAACAGTATTCATGGAGGTCGGACGCAACGGAACCAACGCAGAAGAGGGGGATCCCCCCGGGACGCCCCCTCCGGCAGATTTGAATTTGACCCCGACCCAGGATAACCAACAAAATAGAGGCCAGCCACAAAATCAGAAAAACAAACCAAAACGGGTGAAGTTCGCCGAACGACAGCGAGATGCCCTCAGTCAGAACGCCTCTGCGGAAATGACCGAGCTGAAGGAGTTGGTGGGAAGACCGGATTCCTCGGCAGGGGACATCTTAGCACTAGTACAGCATTTGGAGGAGACTCTTACCCAGTTGGAGGAGGCGAGCGTCGTGATCCAAGATTACCTGGATCGCGACGATTTTATGACCGACTATGCGGAGAGTAGGAGACTTCACCTAGCTATCCGTAAAGCGATCAACGCCGGCAACAACACTTTAGCCGCCAGAGAGAGGGTCAGTCACAGAACGAGTCGATCCCCTTCACCATCGAGAGCCTCTTGTTGTTCGGGGGGTCGGCGGGCTCCCACGCTTTTCAAGGCCCCCACCAGGAACCTGCCTACCTTCGGCGGGGACCCTCTGGAGTTCGCTAGCTATATAGAGTCATTTGAAGCCATGGTTAACGGACATAATTATGATCCCATCGAAAAACTCCACGCTTTACTCCAGAGCTTGCGTGGGGATGCCAAACAGTTAATATCGGTGTTCGCAGTGAGGGGAGAAAACTATAGCATTGTGCTATCTCTTCTCAAGAACAACTATGGCGACAAGTCAAAGCTCATAGAGACCCTCATTGCCCGGTTAGGCGGGCTCCCTAGCCCTAAACATACTTAAGTCGACCTCTTCAAATTCAAGGCTGACGTGACTTGCTTCACAGAGTCTCTGAAGAACCAGGACGTAATTGGGGATTGTCAAGGTTGTTCCATTATCTTAGGGACCCAACTATCTTTCAAATTGCCAGCGAAGTTTAAGGAAAGTAATTCCTTGGGCCGACGCAGCCGTAAGAGCTGGACGACCAATCAGTATTGACCTGGTTTGACCCAGGCCTCGGTATTCTTGCAGGCCGCAAACCTTTCACGCAACAAACCAACTAATCCCGCCCCAACGGAGGGAGGAAGGCTTCGAGGGGTTCAAGGCGGATACGACCAAGCGGTAACAACAAACGAAGGTCTCGACGGTGTTGTCACCCGGGAATATAAAACCAGTACTCCTAAGACCTTCAGCCTTCCACTGAGACAAACAAGAAACCCTGTCAGTCGGACAAGCGAAGTTGTCGTTGTTTCTGCAAGGAGATGCTCCCATCTGACTGCCACTATGCCCTTACAACGCCAGAGATGCAACTAACAGTGGTTAGGAGTCGCGGTTGGTGTGAAAGATGCCTAGCGGAAAATCATGCCACAGCAGACTGTCAGTACGCTAGGGCCTGTTTCCGTTGCAGGGCACCGGACCATCACATCGTATTTTGCCCTCAACCAATCTCTCGTAACTGCCGCCGCCCACGAAGCACCACGCAGACTCGCAGGGCCCAGGACCCTCGGGGGACCCGCATCAAGAATTAAATGCTGCTCTAGTGTTCTGGGGGTAAAGATATGGCGCTTCCGTTGGCCGATTTGATTGTATCCAACGGGGCTGACACCCTTACTCTTAGAACGTTGTGTGATGGGGGGAGTCAGAAAACTTTGATTTCTAAATCCGCGGTTCAAAAATTACAATGCGTACCCATTTCCCAGGTCGAGATTGCCATCAATGGAATCAACCAGCAGGGCGTAGCAGCCCCTCATGATGTCGTCACTCTCCAAGTCAAAACGAAAGAAGGTACGGTCCCCATCACCGCTATTGTGGTGGAGCACCTGCCCTCTAATCTGCAGATTCCTGGCTTGGTCAAAACCACCCGAATGCTTCGCAGACAACATGTACACCTTGCTCATCCTTACCCGGACAGCGACGTGATTAATCAAATCCAGCTCCTGATCGGCGTGGATCACCTGGGGAAATTCCTGAAGTCGTGTGAGTCCCGCTTCGGCGTTGACCTTATGAAGACCAATGTGGGCAACATGATATGGGGACCTCTACCCTTTTCCTCGAAGAACACTACCTCCCAAGTTACAGTAGTGTCCGCATTTAGAGCAGAAGTTCGGTTCACCAACGATTGGAGACCGGATCTTACTTGTCATCAGACGGAACAGCACTCTCTTTCCCTCCAGTTGGAAGGGGGTGTGAAGAAGGCGCCCCGGGGTCCAGACCCCTCCTCCGATCTGAGGATCCCTCTCCGACCACTGGATCACACCCTGGAGCTTCCCTCTCGTTGGAAGACGTGCAGGGTCCATGTGAGACAGCGGAATGACGGGACTTCGACTAACATGTTGCTCATATTACCATCGTTCCTGGGCCATTCCGATCCCCCCAGAGGGAATCGGGACCAACCGGGCACCGAGGAAGTGAATTCATGACTACGTCATCGAGTCGCTCATCCGACGTCGAATATCCATCCTCCTCCCCAGTGGTAAGCTGGAATGTTGCTGATGCCCGGGGGCTCTGAGACGCTCAAGATGCCCCCCTACGATCCTAGGCCCTCCCCGCACCGGAGGAGGCCGGGCACCCCTGACGCCTAGCACATCGTGGCATGCGCACTTTGGGTCACTGTCACAAATTGGTATTATTGGCCGAATGAAAAGTTTCAACAGAGGCAGAGAAAAACCACGCTGGGAGAGGACATTCGAAGAATAACTTGTCATTCGCAACGATGGCCGTACGTGGTGGTCGTTACCTTGCTGGCGTGCACAGGCCACCCTCTTCCCGACACTACTCGTCCCTTGGCTAAGAGGCGTATTTGTATAATAGCGTCTTAAAAGGTTTGAGAGGGGATCTTCGTTGATTGGAAGTTACGCGCATGTTATCTAAGGATCAACTAGAAAGGGGCTTCATTGAAGAAGTTACTCCTATTACTCCGATCCATCCCACCCCAGCGCCAAGCTGCATTACTTACCCCACCATGGGGTTCGGAAGTCCTCGTCCACCACAGCGCTGAGACTAGTGTTTGATTGTTCTTCTAACAATCCTAGTCTTAATCAGTGCTTAAACACAGTGGACCTCCCACAACTGATTTGACCAAGATCCATTCTGAAAATATCGGTCTTGACGACGCTAACGCTACCTCCTCCGAGACATTCGAGCAAGGCTTTCTTAGCGTGATACGTCTCAGTTGGAAGATAGGGATTCCAGCGTTGATTTTGTGGGTAAGATCCCTTCTGACCCCAAGAAGCCCTTGGTCACCTATCGGTTCTACTTCCGTCTATTCATTTCGGCAGCCAACCTGCAGTATCCGTTTCTTGCTTGGCTGCCTGCATATCAACACGGCAACGCACGTTATCCGACACTCAGACCACCGGACTACGGAGGACGTGAATTTTGAACCAATCTACGTCGGACAATCGTTCGGTGTACCTTTTGAGCACCACTGGAAGCAGGAGTGGAAGCTTTCCTTTCTTTCTCCCGGTCCCTCTTCGAAAAAGCCGGTCTCAACTTACCGAAATGGGTGTCCAATTGTTCAAGAAAGAGCGAACGTAAGTTCCGACGAGAAACACGGACGTGCTGCCGAAGAACTACTGATTAAGGTTTATGGTATGTGGAGTGGGATACGATCGAGGACACCATTCCCTACGGACCCATCAAATTTGTCGCCTCGGAAGCGGTAAAAGGGCTATTCTGCAGAACTCGCTTCCATGTATTCGAAACCACTGGGGCTTTGTCCCCGAGTGGCTTGTTCCGAAGGTAAGATTCTCTCTCACTACAAATTATCGGAAAGGAAAAAACTCAAGCTTGGCCAAACCATTTCAGTCGAACACTGAACAGGAGTGGGTTTCCAAATCGCCGCCATCTACAAACGCTGAGTTTGCAACTATTACGATACGAGAACACGGCCTGATTTTTGCGCGAAACGATGGAACTTCATCGCCGTTCTCAGACGCATCGGGCCGCAGTCCTATGCCACTGCAAGTGTAGCTGTTATCAATGGGAGACACGCTTCCCATCGGCCCAGTCCCTTCTTATGGCAAACGTGAAAGTTTGCAGCCCATGCAAGACTCACTATCCACATGCGGTTTGGAACTAATGGGAGCTCTACTCTCCTCCCGAATCATTAAATTTGTTATCGACGCCTACAAGGATTTGCTAGAGATAGTTAAGATCTACTGCTGGTGTGACAGCCAGGTGGCGTTGCGCTGGATATTCTCCTCCAAGCAGCTCCCCCTCTTCAACCAGAACAGAGTCGATGAAATCCGTAGAAACCTGCCGACAGCCGAGTGGCGGTACGTCCCCACAGAAGACAACCCCGCCGACGCGGCGTCTAGAGGCGTGAGTTATAAGTACGTATTCACGGACTTATGGAAGAAAGGCCCCCCTTGGCTTACGAACCCTCCAAATTGGCCCGTCTGGACCGAACACCCTTCCCTCTGCGAAGGGGCTACGGGGACGGACGAGGTCATAGTAGCCGCTTCCACCACCGCGGTACCGAAAGCAGCTCCCATCTTCGATTTAGAGCGTTACTCCTCTCTCAATAAGATCATACGGATCACCGCCCTGGTTCGCAGGTTCATCGAGAACTTGAGGAAATCCAGGCAGAAGCTCCCTATGACCCGGTCCGTCTCTCGGCCCGAATTCTCCCATCTGATTACCATAGAAGAGAGAAGTAACGCGGAACTCTACTGGATTCGGAGGCTACAGAGGGAACACTACCTACCCGAAGTTGACGTGCCTCAGACTCCCTACCCTTACGAACTTGGTCGACGCCAACTGAGCTTAACGCTAGTAGATGGGACGTCCTCAAGATGTACAGGAGTTGAGGCAAATGCGATGATACCTTTTCGACGGCAAAGTTTCCCCCTATCTTGGCTGCCATCAGACTCACTCTCACCCGACTCATCTATATGGCAACTTCAAACCAAGTCAGCCATCACGTTGGTAATTTCTACAGCTCGTGTGATTGTTGGTCCGTCAGGGTTCTAATTTTCGCTCGGATGAGGAACACGGTGAACAATGTGATACGCCCCCGTGTGCGTCTTTGTAGACGTTTACAAGCTGCACACTTTCGTTCGGCGCCACTGCTGCCTTGCCTCGTTCCCGAGTGGTAGAAAGCAAACCGTTTACGGCGTAATCGAGTGGACCTCACAGGACTATTTTAATGTCAAAGTTCTAGGAACGAAGTTACCAAAGCTGATGTGGTTTTATTCTCACATGCGCTGTGACCCTAGAGCGATAGCATTTGGGAACTAGTCCTTTGACAACGCCACCGAGTCATTTTTTTGAGAGCGGTTTACGCGATCGGTTTAATTCGAAGACGAGGAACACCCTCCGTAATATATCTGACACGCAACGTATTTCCAACGCAGCATCCCACACTAGAGGTACTTATGGGACTCCCTCCGGTGACAGGACTCTCTAACCCAAGCAATTCCATCGAACCTGGAGATCATTCCCGTAGAAGCATGTCATTAACGGTGTTTCTTATTCGACTCGTTTAATAGGCTCCTGACCAAACCTATCTCGGATAGAACCGCTCAGAATGAACTTCCTTTAAGTTAGAGCTTAATGAGAGTTCAATACCAGCCAGAGTAGCAGTGCTTGCGGAGGTGGAAATCTGTTGCGTCATGCCGTCGACCCCTAACTTACCACGTGGCGACGAGGCTAACTGTGCGAGGACCTCACTGGTCCTTCCTCTTTGTGTTGTGGGGTACTAAGCGAATACCCTTTCCAGTCCGCTGAAAGAATTACTTGACATGGATGCCGACGTAACAGGGATCCTCGTGAAGGTTATTACTAAGAGGTACACAGTTATTTACTTTCCCTCATAGCTAAGTTTCAGTCTGCTTGGAGCAGAGACTATCTGCTCAGCCTGAAACAATCTTCTGGAATGTCTCCAACCGCCCTGACGTTAAGGTCGGAGACGTAGTTTTCAATGTGAGGACGATTGGTCCTTCGTCTAAAAACATGAGAAACTCGGGGCATGACATCAAAACCCTTATACACTCGTCTCACCGACGCGGAGCGAATACCGTTCGGTATTGCCTCATCGAGTACGAGTGTCGTAGGATGAAATGAAACCGAAAGGGAGGCTCAAGGTTGCATTATTAGCAGCCATCTTGTTTATCGGAGCTCATTCTGAAGGATTGGTGAGATCATACCACCACCTGTAGCGAATGTCTACTTTACCAGGAACCTAAGAGCCCCCAACCGTGCGCTGGTGATATAGCTCCGGAGCTCTCCAGGCATTATGGCTGTGCACTCATACTTGTCCGGAACAGAAAGGCCCCAAACGACGGAGCACACCAGCCTTGCTGGCCCTATAGCGGCCGATGCGGCCTTAGTCCGCTTGGGCTACCAGAACAGACAAGAAGTCATGGAGACATCGCCTGCCTGTCCAACCCCCGCTTTCCTTAAGTTCCCTTAACCCTCTCTTCCGGCCCGGGCAAACCTTTCCTTTGCTACGGAGACATGGGTAAGGTGTCGGGCGGGGTTCCTGTGGGGGGGAGTTTAATGTTTCCTCAAAATCGGAAACCATACTCTTGAAACAATACCGGCAATATTCTTGAAACCAACAATTACACTATCCCTTGATACAAAAAAAAAAAAAAAACAATAACGAACAGTTACAAGATCTGTGGGAACTGTAACGGATCTTCGCATGTGTAAACAACTAAGGCCCGAACGAATCTTATTTAAAAGACAAAGTCTGTTCTCTTTCGCCTGGTTAACAGCCTGGTTAACAGACAATGAAAGGGAGAACCGACAGCTTGTAGTCGGTAACAGACAAGTGAAGGTCTGTTTATAAAGTCGAGGAGGGTTTTGTCTAAAGAACATGACCAAGACTAATGGATCTTCTCTAAAGAAAGGAAATTGTGGTCGTTGTTGAATATTAAATAACTCTGTTTTTCTCGTTTTGAAAACCACGAGCAGCCAACGGATTTTCAAAATTTAGGCATAGCCAAAGTGGAAAGATTTGTTCCCATAGATCGGAAGGGGGCGCGGATTGGGTAGAAGGTAGGCAGGGACACACCCCGGAAGAGGGACCCAATGAACAAGACTTAAGATGCCCTGAAGGAGGAGCATCACGTCAGGGTAACGAGACATTTTTGATTCTAAAGTTAGTCGTTACTAGACAGTCTGAGTGACGGATGTAAATTCCTTTAACGTTCTGTGTCTTTTCATTCGTAGAACATTTTGTATTATGTAAATAATTGACAGTTATTCTGACTTCGTGAACAGGGTGCTGAACTGTTTAAATTCCGTGTTTTCGATTCGCAGATTATTTCTCTTTGATTTGACTATGTAAATACGATTAAAACATGTAGATTGCTAAGTAGTGATAGAATTTTATTTTCTTTCCCACGAGGGAAGAAGGGAATCTTTATGCTGTAGTTTTCATTCGCGGTCTATTTCTGATTATGTAAATATTTTTGATGATGTACAGTGTTTGAATTCGCAATCCTCTGTGTCTCGCTTTCAAAAATGTCGTTTAATTTGTGTATATATCTAGTACAACATTAACGTAGAATTTATTTGCCTTGAAATTGTGTATGAAACGTCAATACCAATAGATGAATCAATCCACGGAGTTCGCCTTGCGAATTTCAGCTGAATGATTATGAGGGCTTCTTTACTCTTAGAGACAAGGTTGCAGGTTTGAGGTTTTTTTTTTTGTATCAAGAAGTCATTGGTGAGTGTTGAATTCTTTTCTTTTACTCTTAATCTATCTGAAACAATCGAACCGAGAGTTGCTGTAGTCCTGGAGAAGTTTCTTATACAGGCAACTTAATTTGCAACGAGACGATAGTTCGGTAAAACTGTTGATCACCTTCGTTGCAAAAACTGTTGATCACCTCCGTTGCATCCGACGTTTTTCTTATTATATACACAATCCAGCCTACCCAGAACGTGTACTCTTATGTATCGTGCTCTCGAGAGCAGTTTAGTAGTTTAGGTTAAATTTTAAGAAAGTGGAGCAGCTGTAGTCGGTATAATGTGAGAGCGCAGGCTCAGTCTCTGCTATTGCCAACCGGAGTCGTGCTGACCATGACCTAATACAGTAGAGTCACCAACATTCTCTTTCAATAAAAACCATGGTAGCCCTTTCTTAGGAACTAACATTTATTTATTCTTTGCAAACATCTACGATATTAACATCTATTTTCACGCTTCTTTCAAACTGTGTTTCTGTCTGGCTGCACCTTCTAATATATTTCTCCCCTAACAGGGAACTTCCTGCAACACAGCAGGTCTAACGAAGATGTGGCAATCCGTCTCGTAGGGAAATTGGTGGCTTTCCTCGATTTCCCTTCAGTGAATCTTTGTGACCTCTTCTTTTCTAAACAGGTGAAAAACAAAAAAGGGTTTGTTGATTTGTTGCTCTCCCAATCCGCTCATGCCTCTTGTCGGTATTATAGCTCTCTCCTCACATATATATTGCTAAACTCATATCATAATATTCTTATGACACAAATACTGTACTTAAATTGGCCAAAAAAAGGGAAAAAAAAATTCCCCACCTTTAATCCTTCTATTCGAATGATAGGATTATCAAAGAAATAATAAATGAAGGTGGGAAATTTGGGAAAATGTTTTGGCAATTATAGGGTAACATAAACAACAACAACATATTAACAGTCCACTCACCTCTCTTTCCTTAACATCTTACTCCATCTAATTTGCACCGACACATAATATAAATAATATAATATATATATATATATATATATAATTTATATTATATATTATATATATATATATATATATATATATATATAATATATATTATATATATTATAATAATTTATATAATAATATTCAGTATATATATATAATATATATATATAAAATACACACTACACATCATCTTCTATTTAAACATATTATCTTATACCCTTATACATAATATACATATATATATATATATATATATATATATATATATTATAAGAAATTAAAGGAGTTGAAAGAAAATTCTTTCTTCCGGACCAAATTTTTTTATGTGGATGGATTCTAGGAATTGTCGTTCCGGTAGAAATTTTTTTCATTCCAAGTTCGAAATTCCAATTTCTGGAACTGAAATATTCATCCAGGGATACAACTTCAAGTATATCAGTAAACAAAATGATATAAACTAAAAATCGTCTAATCTTATTGCTTCTAAAAAAACTTATATGTTTATTTGATAAATCAATATAACTATATATATCATATATAATATATATTTCTGGTATATATTATTATTTTATATAATATTAATATATATATATTATATATATTTATATATATTTATTTATATATATATATAATCTATATATATATTATAATATTATATATATATATATATAAATATATATCCAGCATATTAAGGTTTTGAGGAGGAGGAAACAGATGAGGGGATGGGGTTAGAGATTAGTGTAGGAGGTGTAGTACTGGAAGAAGTAAAGGTTTTCAGATATTTAGGGATGGATTTGGGTAAGGAAGGAGGGATGAAGGAAGAGATAGATCATAGAGTAGGAGAAGGATGAGAGCATTGAGTGGTTTAGGGATATTAAATGAAAGGGGGAGGATTTATCACATTAAACTCAAAGAAGTATGTTTTGAAAAAAATTTTTGTGTTCCAGCGGTACTATATGGTGTGAAACATGGGGGTTTGAATGCTAGGTCCAAGAGGAAATTGGAAGTGTTTGAGATGAAAGGGCTGAGAGCGGTTTGTGGGGTTCAGTTTAAAAGAAGAGGATTTAGGAATAGGGTAATAAAGCCGAGCAGATGGTGATTGGAAGAATGGTTGTGAGAAGAAGCGTAGTAGGGAATGTAGATGTTTGGACAATCTGGAGAGAATGGGGAGCAGAGGTGGTTAAGGAGAGTTTTGGGGAAGGCGGATGGGATAGGACGGAGGAAGGGGGATGACAAGAAAGAAGATGGATCGGTGGAATAAAGGAAATGTTGGAGGAGGAGGAATGAGGGTGGACAGAAGGTAGGGTGGTTGGCGAGAGATAGAGTGGGGTGGAGGAGTTGGGTGAGGGCGAGATGAGGGAATATATGTATTAGGGAAGCTGCACGTATCACTACCCCGCTATGCGGGAATAAGTGCTGTAGAATAATCATAATAAATATAATATATATATTATATATATATATATATATATATATATATATATATATAAATTGATTTATATTAAATAATGTTTCTCATCAATATATAACCATACCTACTATATAGTTATTTTGTATATTGGTGCTACAAAAAAATAATCGCTATTTTCTATTCATGACAAGTTTTTTAGACGTATTTTTTGAAAAATATTGCTTGAAAAAAGTTCCAGGATTTTTTAGGTTTCATATATATATATTATATATTATATATTATATCTATTATTATTTATATATATATATTATATATATATATAATATATATATATATATATTATATTATTATTATAATATAGTATATATATTAAAAATATTATAAATTTCTATTATATATATATATATATATATATATATATCATACTCAGCTGTTTCTTGTTTCTCAGAACTGGGAATTCCAGAAATCCGAGGCAAACATAAGCATTTTCAGGGAATGCTGGTAGGGAGTAGCTCTCCAGGAGAGACGAGATTATCCCCCATTGAGCAAATATGAATTGTTAGAGTACACCCCAAGGCACTCCAGTTCCCAATGGTTCGCCCCTCCTGCGCTCAGGGTCGTCTTAAGCCAAGTGGGCCCCCCACGGCACATTAGGATGTATGGGGTCCTTTTAGAGAAACTTAGGGTAGTACTAACAGAAACGTTTTAAATATTTTTTAAGTTAATAATCTTATTGTTTTTAATATTTTAAAAAATTTACATAATTCAATGCGACACATCTATTATTCGCTAAAAAAGTGAATGAATTTTTCCTAAGATTTTCGATTGCAAAAAATCATCGAAGACTCTTCACAAAAGTCTAATCCTCTTTAACCACATCTCTTTCAGTGGACATCAGTGACCATTTGTTCAATCTTTCGTGAAGCATTCATTTTACTTCGAAGTTCAATTTTGATTCCTTGCATTTTTGAGAAGGAGCGTTCCCCACCTACAGTTAATGACTTATCATGCTAAAAAATATTTTATAATTGTTATTGCTTACAATAGGATACGTATCCTTCAATATCACATCTTTTTAAAAGATGATATATCCGTTCTGAAAAAAAAATACTTATAGTCTCTTTACTTTCACTATTCTACATACACTGATATGAAAATTAAAATTTCTCGTTAGATGCATACAATTCCATCTGCTACTAAACTCATTTTGACGCTAATGCACTGTGAGAGACTTTAAGCAAAATTCCTTACAGCTGGTGCTTAAACTCTTCTGAATTTAATAAAGTTTTTCTAACGAGAATAAGAAAACCAAAACCGTTTGACTAATTTCCCCTGTATGGATCCAATATCTGTTTTTAGATGCACCAGTCAGGGTACATTATAGGAAAAAAAGTTTTTAACTTTGAATATTTCTTCCAGTTATTGTATCTCAGCTGGAGCAGGAACCATCAAAAAGTAGCTCTACGTGAGCTTGCTTGCAGCTCTATTCTTTAAGATAGATCCTTGTTATTCAACTTCTGAATTTTTCTCTTAGGGGAACGATTCGATTCTTTAAAAAATTAACCTTCTGCACGTAATCCAGTAAATTAACACAAGCGAAGTTAACAAATTTATTGCAACGTAGATTGTTATGGTTTCTTTCTGAAAGTTGCTATTAGTTTTGTCTATCCTTTCCAATACGGTATTCCACATCTCAGATAAAATAATAAATTAAAGTTTTTAAATATTTCGGGGATAGACTAAATTTTTCGTTTTAAGTGAACTGCATGTAATATGAGCAATTGTTTGAAGTACTTCTCAAAAGAATTCTACGAATTTTCCATTCTGTGTTTATATTAAACCCATTATCAATATCCTTTCATAAAGAAATGGACTTTTTAAGAACTTTCTTTGATCCTAAATATTCTGTTAATTTATTCTACCAATGGTTAGAACTCGATAAGAAATTGTGCAATTTCTGAACCATTTGAAAAAAAAACTTTTTGCCTCTTGTACACACTCTGCATCACTAAAGACCTAACCCAATTACGAGAAAATGTCTCCGTGCGCATCGGTACAAAAGGTAGCAAAATTCACATTTTCTCCCTTGATCCGTGCTTGCAAACCAGAGAATTTCCACATATTTTGATGCTTGTCGTAACTTAATTCCTCCACATTCCATTAATGGAATGTCATAATTTTCCGAAAATGTCAGACTGCAGGTTTTCCCGATAACAATAGTTTTCGATTTGTGCCTCTGTACATCAGGGTATGAAGTTAAAAAAAAAAACTTTTTTCGAAGGGAACATCGGTTATTTTTAATGCAACCGATTAATTAAAAGTAAACTGGTGAATATGTGATGAGGTCGGATCGTTACTATCTAACGGTAATCGAAATATTTTGTGGTTGATCTTAACATCGCTTATAATTTTTAATACGACCTGTTTTCCCATTACGTCAATACTCATTGCATATATTTGCCGATAAAAAAAGAAATGTGTCCTATTCCAGGATTTCCAATTTTTTTTAATGATCTGCGAGAAATGGATCAAATTCATTGAATAACTGTATACATCCCAAATAATTTCCGTTGTTTGGGGATCCAAGGGTTTCGTTGTCACCGCGAAATGGAAGTCCTCGGGATGTCAAAAATTTTACAACTGCGCCAATTCTTTTAAGTATACGTTTTTTCAATAATCTACTTCTCTTTTATATTGAGACAGCAAGTCTGTATTTACTCTACCAACAGTTTTATTTGGTGCGAGATAAGTCATCATTGATTATCTATGTACTGAGCTATTTTCGTCCTCAAAAATGATGTGATTAATATATTTCCAGTCATTGCATCCACTGATATTTTATATAAGCTTATATAAGCTTATATTAGAAGGTTTGAATAAACAGCATGAAATGCAAAATATAGATTACTTCGAAGGCGAATATGACAACAATTTTTTTTCAACGTTTTCATTGTTCTTTAACTTACGCTGAAATAGTGATTTATTAAAATTCCTAGTTGTTGATCTACCATCTACTTCATTTTTAAGCTCTGCAAGCTTCGGAGAAGTCACAATCTTTATTTTTGAAAACTGCAGGCCCCTTGCTAGTTCCCAAAATTCTAATTCACCACCATGACACGATTATTTTTTTTCAGTAAGCATTTCACTAAGATAATCGCCAGGATAATGTGAATAGTTTTCTGTGGATTTTTCCTCTTCTCTGAGCCACTACGATATGATCGTTTCGACATATTTTTGTTCAATATTTTCTGTTTAAGGAAAAGGAGACTTCAATTTAAAAACTGAAAAACTAAAAAATTGAAAAAGACTTCTATTTGAAACCTGAAGAACTGAAAAATTAAAAAAAAAAATCATTGGTTGGCCTGCCGTCGCAAGAGCTAGGGGGCCCTGGTCTCTAGCCCAGCGAGCTCGTGCGTAAAGATAGACCTGCTTGAGCTCATATCCACTTTCTTATGGCTTAAAGTTATCCTGTCAATCTACTACTAAATTCATCTGTTCTGTACATCTTTCTCCTAATTCAACTGACTATCCTAAAGTCTTCGGCTACTTAATTTTCATATTAGAATACATTCTCTCATCCACTCCTTTCCTTGAAATCATCAATCTTGGTGATTTCAACTTTCACTACTGCCAATGGATTTCCTCTAATCCTCAAGATACAGCTGGTGAACTTGCCTGCCACTTGTCTACCAGCATGACCTTGAACAGCTGGTGTAGTTCTTTACTCGTTTCCTATGATCGTCTTGGAGTTGAACTCAATAATCAAGACCTTTATCTAACTTCTAATCCTCCTACTTATTCTGTTAAACTATCACCTCCTTTTTGTATCCTGCTCCATTTCTTCAAGTTTTCCTCAAGAAAGACCCTCTCCAACGGCGAGGAAACGTTTTTTGGCACTTCGGTGCTGCTAGCTGGTCGAACCTGTGTTCGTGCTTCTTTGATTTCCCATGGAATAACTGCTTCTTCCGTGGGAGAGTCCCTCGTAATATGTTGATCGCATTACCAATATTATTTTTTTATGACATGGAAGGGTACGTTCCATATTCTTTCCATTCAACTAAACCTAACAAGCCTTGATCTAACTCTGCTTGTTCTCGGGCTATTCGCCACAGGATTGCTGCTTTCAAGAATTATCGTAATCTTTAAACTCCAGAAACTTACAAAACTTTTATTTCATTCCGCAATTGTGCCATATCTATTCATCTTGACACTAAAAACTCTTTTCTCCGTAGAAAATGGAATAATCTTTCTGGTTCTTCTTCCCCTCGCCCTTTCTGGTTCTTCTTCCTCTTGCCCTTTCTGGTTCTTCTTCCCCTCGCCCCATCTGGTTCTTCTTCCTCTTGCCCTTTCTGGTTCTTCTTCCCCTCGCCCCATCTGGTTCTTCTTCCTCTTGCCCTTTCTGGTTCTTCTTCCCCTCGCCCCATCTGGTTCTTCTTCCTCTTGCCCTTTCTGGTTCTTCTTCCCCTCGCCCCATCTGGTTCTTCTTCCTCTTGCCCTTTCTGGTTCTTCTTCCCCTCGCCCCATCTGGTTCTTCTTCCTCTTGCCCTTTCTGGTTCTTCTTCCCCTCGCCCCATCTGGTTCTTCTTCCTCTTGCCCTTTCTGGTTCTTCTTCCCCTCGCCCCATCTGGTTCTTCTTCCTCTTGCCCTTTCTGGTTCTTCTTCCCCTCGCCCCATCTGGTTCTTCTTCCTCTTGCCCTTTCTGGTTCTTCTTCCCCTCGCCCCATCTGGTTCTTCTTCCTCTTGCCCTTTCTGGTTCTTCTTCCCCTCGCCCCATCTGGTTCTTCTTCCTCTTGCCCTTTCTGGTTCTTCTTCCCCTCGCCCCATCTGGTTCTTCTTCCTCTTGCCCTTTCTGGTTCTTCTTCCCCTCGCCCCATCTGGTTCTTCTTCCTCTTGCCCTTTCTGGTTCTTCTTCCCCTCGCCCCATCTGGTTCTTCTTCCTCTTGCCCTTTCTGGTTCTTCTTCCCCTCGCCCCATCTGGTTCTTCTTCCTCTTGCCCTTTCTGGTTCTTCTTCCCCTCGCCCCATCTGGTTCTTCTTCCTCTTGCCCTTTCTGGTTCTTCTTCCCCTCGCCCCATCTGGTTCTTCTTCCTCTTGCCCTTTCTGGTTCTTCTTCCCCTCGCCCCATCTGGTTCTTCTTCCTCTTGCCCTTTCTGGTTCTTCTTCCCCTCGCCCCATCTGGTTCTTCTTCCTCTTGCCCTTTCTGGTTCTTCTTCCCCTCGCCCCATCTGGTTCTTCTTCCTCTTGCCCTTTCTGGTTCTTCTTCCCCTCGCCCCATCTGGTTCTTCTTCCTCTTGCCCTTTCTGGTTCTTCTTCCCCTCGCCCCATCTGGTTCTTCTTCCTCTTGCCCTTTCTGGTTCTTCTTCCCCTCGCCCCATCTGGTTCTTCTTCCTCTTGCCCTTTCTGGTTCTTCTTCCCCTCGCCCCATCTGGTTCTTCTTCCTCTTGCCCTTTCTGGTTCTTCTTCCCCTCGCCCCATCTGGTTCTTCTTCCTCTTGCCCTTTCTGGTTCTTCTTCCCCTCGCCCCATCTGGTTCTTCTTCCTCTTGCCCTTTCTGGTTCTTCTTCCCCTCGCCCCATCTGGTTCTTCTTCCTCTTGCCCTTTCTGGTTCTTCTTCCCCTCGCCCCATCTGGTTCTTCTTCCTCTTGCCCTTTCTGGTTCTTCTTCCCCTCGCCCCATCTGGTTCTTCTTCCTCTTGCCCTTTCTGGTTCTTCTTCCCCTCGCCCCATCTGGTTCTTCTTCCTCTTGCCCTTTCTGGTTCTTCTTCCCCTCGCCCCATCTGGTTCTTCTTCCTCTTGCCCTTTCTGGTTCTTCTTCCCCTCGCCCCATCTGGTTCTTCTTCCTCTTGCCCTTTCTGGTTCTTCTTCCCCTCGCCCCATCTGGTTCTTCTTCCTCTTGCCCTTTCTGGTTCTTCTTCCCCTCGCCCCATCTGGTTCTTCTTCCTCTTGCCCTTTCTGGTTCTTCTTCCCCTCGCCCCATCTGGTTCTTCTTCCTCTTGCCCTTTCTGGTTCTTCTTCCCCTCGCCCCATCTGGTTCTTCTTCCTCTTGCCCTTTCTGGTTCTTCTTCCCCTCGCCCCATCTGGTTCTTCTTCCTCTTGCCCTTTCTGGTTCTTCTTCCCCTCGCCCCATCTGGTTCTTCTTCCTCTTGCCCTTTCTGGTTCTTCTTCCCCTCGCCCCATCTGGTTCTTCTTCCTCTCGCCCTTTCTGGTTCTTCTTCCTCTCGCCCTTTCTGGTTCTTCTTCCTCTTGCCCTTTCTGGTTCTTCTTCCTCTCGCCCTTTCTGGTTCTTCTTCCTCTTGCCCTTTCTGGTTCTTCTTCCTCTCACCC
>JABUQX010069249.1:0-2500 GCA_015478945.1 Trachelipus rathkii
GTGTTTGTTATATTTAATATTATATTATTATTGTATATTATTTATTATTATTTATTATATATATAGGGTGGAGTTATATAGTTATATAATAGGTGATGTGAGGTGAGTGTATATATTATTATTTAGTTTTATTTGTCAAGATCAAAATGTATATATTATGTATTAGATTATTAGTAGGTATACTATTTATTTATTTATGGTTAATTGTCTTTAAGGTAAAAATGATATCTAAAGGACAGGCGTTTTTAAAGTAATCCTAGTTATTAAAAAATATTTAAAAGAATACCACAATCCTTCCTTTAGTTCATTTTTTTACCTTATAAAGGCATTTACCATTATATTTAATGTTAATAATCGTTCTCATATGCTTACCATTAATGTTTTAGAACATGCCTTATAACATCCTTCAAAAATTATTGGCACGCTCATTTCAACTATAATATAGAGTTTTTGCATTAACCATTACAACGATTTCAGACTGAGTTTTCGTGAGTAATAATATATAAGAAGGTGGTCATTCTATTTCTTAATAATGATGCTGTAAAGATATCTCTTCATGTGCGCTAGGACGTTTTGTGATTTACCAAATGATTTTTTTGATTTTCAATCGGTTATTTGGATCGCATTCTCATGATAGTTTCAAACTCTATTGTGAGAGGAGTATTATAAAATATTATATAAAAGTGGAAATTATAAGAGCTATCTTATTAAGCACATCCTTCTCATTAAATTATTTAAAATTGATTCTCAACAATGTTTGGTATATCGGTTTTTACTCGAATCTCCAGACACTCAAACTAGATGTATTCACTGAACTTTTATTTGGGCTCAGCATCAAATAAAGATAAGATTTGGTACTACAATTACAGAAATTGCCTTGACTGGTTAAATATTTTTATTTATTAAAAAATAATAACAAAAATTATTTTTTCCTTTTCAAAAATTAAAGCCTCAAATTAAATGGGCTATAAGGAACTCTAATGGAAACACAAAATTATTATGAATCGACTACAGCCTATCTCAAGGGATGAAAATCCTTCTAGACCTATGGCCTTGTCCTCTTCCATATAGATCAAGCTGACTTTTCAAAAAAGATTCTCTTCGATTCGACATCTGAAGGATTAAAAATGTATATTCAACACTAAATTTTGAACTTCCCCAAAGGCCTTGCCTAAACTTCAAATATTTTTAAACTATTCTTCCCTAAACAAATGCCCCCAAAATTTCTACAGTCTTCTCTCCTTATTAACAAAAACATAATCATTACCCGTTCAGAAAAAGGAAACAACATAGTAATCCTCAACAATACTGACTACATCACTAAATGTAACTCACTCCTTAAAGACACCAACACATATTCTCTTCTTACAAAAAAAAATTAAAAAATTCCCAAAACACCTTCAACCACAAACTTAAAAACATCCTTTCTGATCACCCCTCTTTACACAATGAACTAAAATCTACTCTCCCCAAATTATGCCAATTCTATGGCATTCCTAAAACCCACAAACAAAACACACACCTCTCAGACCTATTATCTCTAGCATAGATTCTAATACATATAAACTTTCCAATAATGGATTGAAACTCTTTAAAACCTCTACTTGACGCATCTCCAATTCACATATTATCAACACAGAAGACTTTATCTAAAAACAAAAAAACATCAACCCCAAACTTCTCAGTTTTGATGTAACTTCCCTCTTTACTTCTGTCCCTGTCCCTTTTTCACCCTTACCCTTACTCGAACGCTTCCAATTACAATACTAATAATCCCTCTCTCTCACCCCTTCTCCCTTATTAAACAATTTGATCCTTCTCTCCCTTTGAACACAACTATCTTTCATTTCAACAATAGCTTTCTATAAACTAAAAACTCAGGTCTAAGTATGGGCTCCCCTCTTTCTCCAATACTTGCTAACATTTTCCTGGAGCTCATAGAACTATATCTATTTCCTTCCCCGACAACTCTTCTCCTCTCTCTCTCTCTCTCTCTCTCTCTCCCTCTCTCTCCTCTCTTCTCTCTCTCTCCTCATCCTACTTTCACTCTCTTTGGCTTAGTATACGTAGTGAACATTTTCGCCGCGCAATCCCATTAATACTAAAACTCCCTTGAACATCCTTACTCTTATAAACAACATACACCCTAACATCCTTTTTAGACACTTTTATCTTATGTTCCCTTAATAACACCCTCAATTCAACCATGGGCTAGCAGAAAACCACCTCTAACCCTAACTATATACAATTGGTAAATTCCCTTCCCACACCCTTCACACTAAAATTGGCACTCTATCTTCCCTTTTCTTAGAGCAACATAAAATATCTGCTTCACTTATCTTCTCACAAAGAAATTAACCTCAATTTTTAACATCTCAAAAATCTTTGCTATCCTTCCTACATCATTAACAAAAGCTTTACGTCAAGCAAAAAATAACATATTTAACAATAACCCCAAACACTAAAACAACATCTTTAAATTTATCCTCCCCTTACCCTA
>JABUQX010069249.1:7500-17494 GCA_015478945.1 Trachelipus rathkii
TAACTTTCTCTCAATTTCTTCTTTCTCTTCTTTTGTCCCTTTCTTATAAAGTTCATTCATTTCTTTATTAGGGGACATTTTACTCTCCAGCTTACTTTTTACTAACTCCAAATCACTCAACCTTTTCAGTCGGTTAAATTCCATTCCTTCTGAACTTTCTTTGAGAGATTCAGAATTTTCTGAATAAATTTCTTTTTCCTTTTCAGCTAATTTTGCAAAATTCACTTTCTTTTTAGTCTTCCTAGGATTTAGATTTTTCTTACTCCTAGACTCATCTAGGGACTTATCTTCAGGTACTTCCATAGATTCAATGTTGGTTTCCTTAGCTGAACTAATTATTGAATCCTCAATTGAAGCGTCCTTCGCTTCAGACTCCTTTACTGCTTCATAACTTACTGAGTCTTTCCGTAATGGACCAGTGTTATTATCTGGAGAATACACAAAACTAAGACTTTGAATTCTTTTCGAAACTAAATTCCCTATGGCAGATATGACTTTCTGACTCAAAAAATCTCCTTCAATCGAATCACCGTCTTCAATCGACTTTTCGTCTTTGAATTTGAGCTCATATTCTATTACTTTCCTTGAAAGGTGATCAGTCTCTAGCATTGTCAACTTCTTGTCATTCTCCAATGTTTTTATTCTTTCTTATAAATTTTTCTTCAAAGTTTTATTTTCTTCATCCTTCACGTTTAAGGACTTGCGTAAACTTTCATTTTTTGCGGACAACTCGTTTATTCTTTCAGCGAACTGAGAGGTTTTCTTAACTACCTCTTCTTTTTGTTCTTGCGATATTTCGATCCTATATTTTTCTTCTTTATTTATTGTCAGGCAGCGGCGTACTTACGTCTCTCGCGCCTGGATATTGCCTATCACTAGATCATAAATGGTGTCATCGAAAGCTATTGCTTTAACACGCCCTGTGTAATAGGGTGTGTCGACGTCAATTGCAGCTACTGGTGCATCTCTGATTGTGTTGTCGATCAGCAGTATCTGATCTCTCTCCAGTCATCTGGTCTGCTGAAGTGTATTTCTTCTTGACTATAACACTATCACAACCAGTGTCCCTTAACACATTCCCGACAACTCCATTAATTTTACCGTCGACTACGGGAATCATTTCTTTTTGAATATTAGCTCTTGCGCTTTTACTCCTTACCCATGCGATCCTAACGACAGGTATCGTTCTGCCGCATGCCAAATCAATTCTATTATTTTAATCAGAGTATTTCATAACGTCTTCGACGTCATCAGGTTTCTGATTTTCATACGTTGGTATAGCGTCAGGAGTATAATCTTAATTACGTTGTGTTGTTTTGTGGTTAACCCTTTTTATGGCAGCAGCCGCTCTTTTTGGGCCATCTCTCCAGTTATTGCTAGACTGGCTATTATAAATTTTATATTGGTTATCCTTTCTGTAGGGGTTGTAATTCCTACACTCATTAGCCTTATGTCCCCTCTTACCACATTTGAAGCATGTTGACTGATTTTTCAGCTTTTCAAAATTATGGTAATTTTCCTCCGCTTCTTCCTTCTCTTTCTTTGATGTCTCCTCTTTATTAGTTACCGACAATAAGTTCTTGTTATGAGCGAGGAGGTAATTCTCTGCCTCTTGGGCTATGATGTCGAATTTACTAATTTTCCTCTCTCTCAAAAAGGTCGCAAGTTCCTTAGAACATGTATTTAAGAACTGCTCAGCCACTATTAGGTTTACGATATCAGAGAAATCTTTATTAATTTCGGCGAGCTCTGTCCATTTTATCATATAATTTTTCAATCTATCAATGAACTGGATAGGCCTTTCATCATTTTATGCTTTCGCGCTCCAGAATTTTAATCTATAATCATCTTCTGTCAAGTTATAGCATAATAGTAGAGCATTTTTTAACTTATCGTAGTCCTTCGAGTCTTCCTTTGGAAAACGTGAGTACGCTACGAGAGACTTCCCTGTTAATAGAGCGCTAAGATGGGATGCCCAATTTCTTCTATACCATTCATTTATTTCAGCAAATCTTTCAAAACGTTCTAAATAACAGTCTATCTCGTCTCTGTTGTCAGCGAAAGGAGGGAGTTTGGGTACCCTTGCCTTAACATCGTTGTTATTTGCAACCTGATGTTGAGTAGTATTGCCTGCCTGCAATTCAATTCCTCTGAGCTCTAGTTCGTATTCCCTCTGTGCCGCTTCTCTGGCGGTTTCTCTTTCTGCCACCTTTTTAGCAGCTTCCCTTTCTGCTGCTTCTCTTTCTGCTGCCTGTCTGGCAGCTTCCCTTTCTGCTGCTTCTCTGGCAGCTTCTTTAGCAGCTTCTCTTTCTTCCTTTATAAATTCTCTGGCTTCTTTTCCTTTCAAGCCAAGTTCTTGAACGATTCTAGCCAGTGAATCGTAGTCCATACTTCAGAAATAATTCGGACACAAACTTTCTTCAGAAGCTGTCCTCTTTCCTCTCAAGACAGTGGCCGCAGTATGCCTTCTCTTCTTTCAAGACAGTGACCGCAGTTTGTCTTCTCTTAATTTTTGAAGCAATCTTCTTTCCTCTCAAGACAGTGACCGCAGTATGTCTTCTCTTGATTTTCGCTTCACTTCTTTCAAGACAGTGACCGCAGTATGTCTTCTTTTAATTTTCGAAGATATCCCGGACACGAGCCCATAATTTATTGTCCCAGGATGGGATATCAGGTAAATAGACACGGTGACAATTCCCGGAATTCTTTTACCAATACCAGAAACAAAAAAATAAATTTGATTGCCTAAAAAAAAAACTTAAAAAAAAAAAAAAAAATTAAAAAAAAATTTTTTTTTTATTAAAATTTAAAAATTTAGAATACAAATTTAAAAAAATTTTTAAAAAAAAATTTTAAAATTTTTAAAAATTTTTAAAAGATTTTAAAATTTTTTTTTTCACAAATGTGAGTTTAACATTTTTTTTTCTTTAAGTTTAATAATTAAAAAATTTTACGTTTTTTAATATAAATCAAAAGACACCCTTCTACGGATCTGGAGCCTCTTGAGCGTCTTGAGCCTCTTGAGCCTCATCATCCCCTCTCCTCACCCCCTCCACTCCCCTCCCCTCTAATTCATTGATGATATTCATGTCATATTCTGTATAACATAACACACAACTTTTATTTTTTTTGTTTTATATGTTTTAAAATCAGTTTGTTTTTAAGTTTACTAAATTTTTTAGTCTTTTCATTAATATTTTATTATTCAGACTTTATATTAATTACATTCCCTAAACAGTAAATTAGCTAATCAAACAACCCCCACCCTCCCATCCCTGACAGAAAAAGCTGGATATCCATATTAGCAGAACTGAGATGTAAGATTCTTTTCAATGGTCCGTATTGTAAGATCATACTGATCAATGATATATGCTAACGTAACATGATTTACTAACTAACAAATAAAGTAACTAACATTGAGTGCAGAAAGGAACCTACTTACTACGTTTCTAACATCCTGATATTTTACATTAACATGTAATATTTAACAAATTTTAATCATACACCTTGTTAATATCATAACTGATTCATTGAATACTATCTCACAGTAACAAAGTTTTCAACGATCAATAAGCCAAACATAGCATCTGACCTGACTACTGAATTACCGTACATCACAAACCTAACACAATCTTAAACATAAAACAGTAAATTAACAACTTTCAATACTTAACATACAGTAATCGTAAATACTGATAATAAATAGTGCATACTGGTAAACTTTTTTTCTAACCAATCAACTTTGATGTTTTTTAAACATTTAACATAGTTATATACAAAATTAATCACACCTTGTGTAAGTATTCTGTACTGATCAATGATATTTGCTAACGTAATAAGTTTTCTTATTAAAAATAAGCAAACGCATAGGGATACCCTATGAACTACGATATAAGTATACATATCACGTAACAACATCTTATATCCGAATATCGCAGTCACCATTAACAAAGTCAAATACTTACCAACTGTGACATAACTAACATTGCATTTGCATACATACGTAACTTATTCACACTTTTTTCAGACATACTCTAACATAACATTATTATTTTTGCACGACCATAGTTCTTTTAATCAAAAATTATCACAATGATTGTAAGTATTTAGGAATTCAAGCTAACGCAGGGCAAGGTTTTCAACATCAAAATAAAGCTTAACATATAATACTATAAAATATTATGTAACACAAGAATTTGCACATTATACTGACCAACGAATAATTCCTAACATAACAAGTCCCCCTTATAAAACAGTCAATTAAACGTAAACATCGCGCTTCGAAACGTAACTATTTCACACTTTTGGTCAAAAGCAATATTAACTGCAAGTGTATTTTTAGATTCAGGTAATATTTAAACAAATATATCATACACCTTGTCTATTATCATACCGTCAACGACTAAAGACTAACGCACGTAAACCTAGTTTTCAACATTAATTCACCACTTCTATGATCATTGAACTAGAATATGAAATCCAGCACGATAAACCTAACACATCTTAAAGACATGAATAAACAGCTACCATTAACTAGGTTCAATACTTACAAAGCAGTGATAGTACTAGCAACATTAGAACCGTTGCCTGTTTCACATCTTTTTTTTTCTTCTCGCTTGAAAAAAAGATTTATTTATTTAACTTTATTTCTTTAACAAAACTTTTTGTTTTAAGAAAAAAAACTTTCAGACACATTTTTGAATTTATTTCTTTTAAACTTTTTAGTTTTGTTTTTTTTTAAAAAAAACAAAACTTTAATTTTAATTTATGTCTTTAATTTTTGGGTTTTTATTTAAAATTTTTCTTCTTTTTATGTTTAATAATACGTAAAATTACGGATTTTCAACCCATAACTAAAAAAAACAGGGTAAAACGTAAATAACAAATTTCACATCATAAAGCTAAACATAACATATACCTGATGCAAGAAATATAATGTATAACATCAAAACCTAACCAAAATAACATACTTGGCAAGGAAAGTAACTGACCGTTGCGTACAGCCGTACCTATATTCACAAGCTTTTTTTTCAATACAGATCTCTAACATATCACTATTGTTTTACATTTACTAATAGTTAACATTAACCAATAATTTATCAACAATTACTCGCCAGACAATATAACTGCTCTGACGTACAAGTTTTTTCACATCATACAGCTAACATTATCATATTCCTGAACTAGGAGATTAACGCAACATGAAAAACAAACGAAAAAACTATAGACATATCTTATGATCTGAATAAATGACTAAGCTTACAAACGGTTTCACCACTAACAACCACTAAAAGTAACTAACAATGCAACAGACGAACCATAGTAGATAGCTGAGTGTTCCTGTTTCACTGAGTTATCAAAAATACAAGTCGATGGAACTTGTTCAACGCCTCCCAATTTCGAAATATTAGCCAAATACCTATGATTCTTGTTTGGTTTCGTTTTCGATAACATTAGCAATACGTTATGATCTTGTTTTGATTTCGTCCTCTAACAATATTAACGTTAATCTTACACCTAACATAGTAACATTTTAGCCATAAAATTTATTTTATCACTAACATTGGTTAATTATCATGCAGACCACGAAACGTATGCTACATAAAAATTTCCACATTAAAAAGCCTAACCATAAATGCATAAAACCTGACACTAAGAAACATAATGCCCAATGCAAACATACCATCTTAAGCAGTGAATTAAGCCTCAACATTAAACAAGGTTCCATAACACTTACACCAGTAAGAGCCCTACACATGGTATGAAAGTAACTATCCTTAACTTTTTCCAGCATAATTACATATTCACTTAATCTTTACACTACACATGTAAATTTAACTAAAAAAATTCACAACATTGGTTAATATCATACAGAGCAAGCGAAGTTATGCTAAGTCACAAAGTTTCCCAATATCCATACAGGCTAGCTAGGCGTTAACATAAACTAAGAAAATATATGCGACAGAACCTAAACAACTTATCACACAATAACTGTTAAAATTGAACAAAGTTTCCACGCAAGCACTTATACACCAATATAGTAACGTAACATGGTATGCAAATCGACTTATTCCTACTTTTTCAGCATAACTCTAACATATTAACGTTATTCTTACACTAACACAGTAACATTTAGCTAAATTTTATCACACCTGGTTTAATTATCATACAGAGCACGGAAAGTAGCTAAATAACAAAGTTCCTCCACATTAATTTAAATTATATAGCTCATCTAACTAAGAATATAATACCACAATAATAAACCAGACACATCTTAAACAGGAATAAATGTCGAAACGTTAACAGAAGGTTTTCTACACTTACAAAGTAAAGTACTAACATAGGCACAACAAAAGACGTATCTTTCACACTTTATCAGCATATCTCTACAATCTTGCGTTAATCTTAACACTAACAGTAAGATTTCGCAAAAATTTTCTAAACACAGATGGTTAATTATCTTACAGAGAAGCGAGTAATGCTATACGATACAAAGATTTTCAAGCATTAAATCTAAAGATTACTTAGCAATCATCTAAACTATATAGAATTATAAATCCAATAGACAACCTGAACGTCTCTAATACACAAATAAAAACTGTTAACATTAACAAAGTTCCACACTGTAACCACCAGTTAAAGGCAACTTTTTTTGTGGATACTGTCATGTTAACTATTTTCTTACTTTTTCAAGCCTATTTCTAACATATTAACGTTAATCTTATACAGGCACAGTAACATTTAACTAAAATTTTCTCCACAACATTGGTTAATTATCCATACTAATCAACGATATATCGTAACATATTAAGGCTTCCACATCAATAAGCTAAAATGACGTACATGAATAAGAAACATAAATGTACAAAGCAAACCTATACACAAACTTACACACGAATAAATTATAATCTGTTAACATTTACAAAGTTACGAGTTCCTTTATATACTCTACCACCGAATCTGCTACATAGTACAATGTGTTTCACCTTAAAAAGCTCACATAAGCATCAATATGACTAAGGAATTATGTACTAAGACGAAACTAACACATTATCCTATACGTAACTATTTAAAAAGTTTCCTGCACTTAAACACAGTAAGTACAACTTTACTTACAAAGTAAACTCTGTTCATTACTTTTTCCTAAGCATATTCTAACATATTAACGTTTATCTCTTACATTGGCACATGTAACATTTATTAAAAAAATGTTGTCATAAACCATAGCCTAACCAATCAAACCTAACAGAAATTACGAATAAGTAAAGTTTTTAGACTTATTTTTTTTGACTCCGCCTCCTTTCAGAAAAACCAACCTCATCCCCAACATGTAAAATTATTTTACGTCTAACTATTTGCATACAAGTGTGCAATACTTTATTATATTTGACGCCTCGGCAGGAATACGCAGCATGTATGCAGTCGCCATTTTCGGTACCGATTCATAAGAATGACACAGTGTTGGGAATATACGAAAAAACTCCTACGTGAAAATATCAAAGCAAACTAGAGATGCAGGAGATGTCGTCGTTATTCAACACGCGAAAAAAAAGCATACTGAAAAAATAGTATAACTCCCTTAAATGTAATCGCGATTCTTTCTCTTTCAACAAGCCAATCAGAAGAAAGTAAAGCAAGAATACAACGCCCGAACGAACCATATCAGTTTAAAAGGGTATTTATTATTTCACAACAACAACACAACAAACAACAACAACACAACATCAACACATCAAACTAAACAATACAACGTAGTACAAATATAAGTTCTTTTGGATAAACTACCACACGAATATATCCTAACGTAACATTGTTTTCACACTATAAGTAAACATAGCATTAGCAGAGCTAAGAATAATAATTGTACAACGATGAAAATATAACCTACTTAAGCAAGAATACTGTTAACATCTTACAAAGTTCCTCACGACTTAACTCCTGTCAGTATACACCTGGACATTGATACAAAACGGTACCTAATTTTCATACTTTTACGAGAACATATCTCTAAAATATTTAACGTTAATTTTTACCTGAACAGCATTTATTTGCTCAGAAATATCAAACCTTGTTCAATATTTCTATCAGCGCAGTGAAGTATGGCTTAACGGTAACAATTTCCACATTAATCAAGCCTAACATAAACTAACCTGAACTAGAATATAATGTACAACGACAAACCCCACACACCATACGCACGACTCAATTAAACCAACTACTTATACAAACTTTCGTCACGTTAACAACAGTAAAGTACATACACTTCGTCCACGGAACGTATACCTATTCACACTTTTTCAATCATACCTGTAACATATCATTGTTAATTTTGAACAACATATTCTGGATATTTTAGCGAAATAAAGTTTTTATGACATTTAAACTAATGATTAAGAAACAAGACCTGATAAATGCTGGTCCAATGTTTTACATCAACTTTCGTAAACTTTAACAAAACATTCATCATAATCTCGTCTAAATATAATAGATCCCTAGCGTAATAATCGCAAACATACAAGTTTTATAAAACCAGAACATTACAAAAATGAACCAATTTTATTTCCTAAGAAATAACTAAAAAATCAAGTAGCTTTGAGTAACACATCATCACCGTAAACGTAAATAATTATTACTGATCTATAAGCAGTACATAGTAATAATATGCAGTTAAAATCATTCAAGTACCACCTCATCACCCCACGCCAGTCCCCTACCCGTTCAACGCCTCGTGATCTCTATTGAGTCTACTTCGATTATTCAAGTCATGATTTCTAAGTACGTCATATTTGGACAACATAACCATAAAAAATATGTCTCTTATATATATATATATGCCTAACCTACGAATATATGCTTAATCACCACAGTTTTGAGCTCCACATAAAGCTAACAATATTAAACGACTAGGAGAATATCATGTACAGGATGCAAACATACGCATACTAGCGTAGATGACATAATCAGCTAACATTCTGAAAAATCCTACTGACAAGGTAAACCTGCTCAACAGGTCAGTACATATTCGACTATGTTTCCCACTTTGAGCAATATTAGACTACGGTAAGCCGTATTATCTAGAACAATATCCTTAACAAAGTGCCAAATTCTACAAAGTTGCCACATCTTGACTATGAATTGACACTTATTCATCAATAGTGTTACTCGTTTCGAGTATAACATCATTTGCCTTGAATAAACGTAAGACATTAAGCAAAAAGTTGGGGCAAACTACTAAAACAATATTCCAAAGACTTAATCATAGGTTCAACCGTTTCTCAAACACAATCAATCGTCAAGTTACAACAGTAATATCTCACAACATCATTTCTCATAGACAAATTTCAGTGTATATTCCGACATTGTCATAGTATATTTAACATATTACTATTAACTTACGAATAAACAGTTTTCAAAAACAAAGTTCTTTGCTTACATTCTTCCGAGGAAACCCAGCGAGGGATGCGCCTCTTGAAAGGAGGTGGTGAATCCTGGCGAGGGGGATCCATCACTCCCGAAGGGTGTAAGCTGGGCATTTAACTCCCTCCGATAGGAGGGTAAGGCTCGCCCTTCGGGCTGAGGCCTAGCCGCTTACACCGTTCGGGGTGATCCCCTCGAAGGATTCACTACCTTTCAAAGGGGGCATCCCTTAGGGTTTTCTCTCGGAATAAATGTGTTGCTTAGATTACTCTTGGTTAATGAAACTGTTTATTCGTAAGTTAAGTCGTTGTTTAAATCTTACATAACAATGTGGAAATAATTGATTGCTTAGAGATATGATTGAAGTTTTTGTACGATTACTGTGTTATACTGTCCGGAATGGATGTGTTCGAAACGTGAACCTTGGTTAAGTTTTTGTTAATAATGTTAGGATTTTGCCCCAGACTTTTGCTTAATGTCTACCGTTATTCATAGGTCAAATGAGTTTATACTCGAATCGGAGTGAACTTTGATGAAAAAAAAACAAAAAAAGATATGTCAATTTTTCACTTTTGAG
>JABUQX010069250.1:0-2500 GCA_015478945.1 Trachelipus rathkii
CAGTGTACTTCGTTCGATCAGTTTACAGGTGTTTAACCGTTTCGCATTTATCGTGAAACGCTTTAACCGCTTCAATATATATATATATATATATATATATATATATATATATATAATAACAACAACCTTAGCATATAACTTATATAACCATATATGTATATATATATATATTCTGCTAACTATATATATATATATATAAATAACCTCCTCCTTCCACAAAATTGAGAAAAATGAAACTGATACAAAAAACCGGTTTACATTTAAATTCCTTTTGACAACGTTTTGAAATTTCAAACTTCCCTTAATTATACAAAAGAGATAGAACTACATTTATTTATTTTAATAATCTTGAAAATAGTTTTTCTAGTAATTATACAATATAAATAGTATAAATGGTTTTAAATTGTTATAATTCGGCGCGATCTTTTCATTATTATTATTATTATTATTATTATTATTATTATTATGTATTATTATTATTATTGTGTGTGTGTGTGTGTGTTATTATTATTATTATTATTATTATTATTATTATTATTATTATTGTCCTTATAAGTTTCATGGTGCAGATAAATTTTTTTTTTTTTTTTTTTTGCAGTTTTTCATATATTGTTATTATATGATACTAACAATAAATTTCATTGTGAATAAACAGGATCAAAAAATTTTAAATACAAAAAACGGCAATTATTTAATAATACCGTACTTTTTTTGCTCATCGTACACTTGGCAGCGCCCGGGACTCAGCGACGTCTCGGGATATTTTCTGTAGTGCAAAAATCTTACCCGAAAACAAGAAAAAATCTGTTACAGCTAAGTATATCCATGTAAATTAGGTCGGAATTTACTGCATAATCGATCCATATAGGTTAGGTTGAGTTTTACTGCATCGTCGATCTACATAGGTTAGGTTGCGGTTTACTGCCCTCTAAGTTCAGGTTATACGTCTTGTTATGTATACACAGAATCTATATATGAAAAAACAAAAAAAACAATACAGAACGTATTTTACCCACAAACATTATTTTTTACGTTACCTTAAATTCTTTCACGTATTAGCACTAAAATCCCGTTTTCTTTCTCATGCAAAATGAACGTTTTTGCTTACTTCATTATTAAATTTTTAATATTTTCATATTTCGTATCTTTCTCGTTTACATCTTAATTAATTGCCAGTATCATATACTAGTAATATATGAAAAAAAGTTAAAAAACCCGATTATTTATCTGCACCATGTAATTTATAAGGTCCTATTATTATTATTATTATTATTATTATTATTATTATTATTATTATTATTATTATTATTATTATTATTATTATTATAATTTCCTATTATTATTATTATTATTATTATTATTATTATTATTATTATTATTATTATTATTATCATTATCATTATCATTATTATTATTATTATTATTATTATTATTATTATTATTATTATTATTATTATTATTATTATTATTATTATTATTATTATTATTATTATTATTATTATTATTATTTGATGTATTAGTAGTAGGAGTTGTAGGATTAATGTATTAAGTAATGTGTGTATAATGATTGTGTGTGTGTGTGTGTGTGTGTGTGTGTGTGTGTGTGTGTGTGTGTGTGTGTGTGTGTATTATTATTATTATTATTATTATTTTTGATGTAGTAAATAAGTAAGTCGTTCCAAAATTAAGCAAGTTTTTCCAAATATTGAGATCATTCTTCATGATAAATCTTAAGATTTGGATAAACTATTTGAAATTTTTTTTTAGATCTTCATAGTATCAAGTTGCATACATGAACCATTAACTCAAATCAGCCATTCTCATTCATATTCTCCAACATCTTTAAAACCTTCGTGACCTTAACTTCCTTATATATAATACTATAGCATTATTATTATTATTATTATTATTATTATTATTATTATTATTATTATTATTATTATTATTATTATTATTATTATTATTATTATTATTATTATTATTATTATTATTATTATTATTATTATTATTATTATTATTTTTATTATTATTATTATTATTATTATTATTATTATTATTATTATTATTATTATTATTATTATTATTATTATTATCATTATCATTATTATTATCATCATTATTATTATTATTATTATTATTATTATTATTATTTTATTATTATTATTATTATTATTATTTTTATCATTATCATTATCATTATCATTATCATTATCATTATCATTATCATTATCATTATCATTATCATTATCATTATCATTATTATCATCATCATTATCATCATTATCATCATTTTAATTATTATTATTATTATTATTATTATTATTATTATTATTATTATTATTATTATTATTATTATTATTATTATTATTATTATTATTATTATTATTATTATTATTATTATTATTATTATAGTATGCTATTATAATAGAATAACATAATTATTAGATTATTATACTATCACTTTCACAGTGTCGACATTGCTTAAATGAAGTCTTTAGTA
>JABUQX010069250.1:5000-12500 GCA_015478945.1 Trachelipus rathkii
AGAGAGAGAGAGAGGAGAGGAGAGGAGAGAGAGAGAGAGGAAGAGAGAGAGAGAGGAGATGGGAGGTCCAAATGATATTTTATATCTAAAATCAATGTCTTAAACTGATTAAAAATGAAGGCTCGAAAATATGTATTCAGGATCAATAATTTTCGACAATTTTTTTTATTATTAGATATAGAAAAATTCCTTCTGAACAGCATGAAGTAGAATTAATTTTTTAAAAATTCTAAGATGTTTTTTAGATACAGAATTATTTAGATTTGTGGAGCATCAAAATGTTCAATTCCATTCATTCTTTGACATTCCAGGAGTGAAATTTGAGGATAAGAAAAAATAAACTATAATTAATAATTATAGAAAAGTCTATTTTTTTTTCATATTCTCACCCTCTAGCTCATTCTTCGGATTTTACTCAGTAAAATAAATGGAATCGAAGCCGGATGCCGGCGGAACCGGAACCCGGAGCCGGAGCTGGTCTGGTGCCGTGCCGGAGCCAGATCCTGTTAATAAGAATTTTTTTTCAAGAAATAATTTTTAGATGAAAAATTTATTGCCAGAAAAGTACTAAACAATTTTCAATAGTGCAGAAACACCTTAGTTGGATCCGGAACCGGACCGGAGCGGAGTTGAGCCAGAGCCGGTGTCGGGAGCCGGAGCCGAGCCGGAGCCCGGAGCCGGAGCCGGAAGCGGAGCCAGAGTATGAAATTTTTTTCACAAAAAGTATTTTTTTAGGTGAAAAATTTTATTGCCAGAGACGTGCTGAACAGTTTATCAGAATATAGTGCAGAAACCTAAGTCGGATCCGGAGCAGAAACCGAAGTCATAACCGGGTCGGAGCCGGATCCGGAGTCGGATCCTGGGTAATCGAAGTTTTTTTTCGGGAAATATTTTCTTGGTGAAAAATTTATATTTTCAGAAGACGTGCCGAACAATTTTCAAATAGTGCAGAAACGTTAGCCGGTCCGGAGCCGAAGCGAAGTCAGAGCCGGATCCGATCCGGATCCGGATCCTGGGTATGAATTTCTTCAGAAAATATTTTTTTATGTGAAATTTATTTCAAGAAGACGTGCTGAGCAAAGTTCAAATAGTGTAGAACATTAGTCGGATCCGGAGCCGAAGCCAAAGTCGTATCCGGAACCGGTATCCGGAGCCGGATCCTGGTATGAATTTTTTTCGGTGAAATATTTTTTTTGGTGAAAAACTTTGTCAGAAGGCATGCCGAACAATTTTCATATAGTGCAGAAACCTTAGTCGAATCCCGGAGCCGAAGCTGAGTCGGAGCCAGATCGGTCCGGATCCGGATCCTGAGTATAAATTTTTCAAAGAAAATATTTTTTGAAGGTGAAAATTTTTTTAAAGAAGACGTGGCTGAACAATTGTTCAAATTAAGTCTAGAAGCATTAGTCCGGATCGGAGCCATGATCCGGAGCCGGAAGCCCGGATCTGGATCCTGATCCCTGGGTATGAAATTTTTTTCGGAAATATTTTTTTGGTGAAAAATTTATTGTAAGAAGACGTGCCAGACAATTTCAAATGTGCATGAAACCTTAGTCGAATCCGGAGCCGAGGCTGAAGTCGGAGCCGGAGCCGGAGCCGGGAATTCCAGATCCGGTCCTGAGTAGAATTTCTTCCAGATATATTTTTGTTAGGTGAAAAAATTATTTCCAAGAAGACGTGCTGGAGCAATGTTCAATTAGTGTAGAAACATAAGTTCGGATCCGGATGCCGCATCCGCCGAGTCCGTATCCGGAGCGTATCCGGAGCCGGAGCTGGGTATGATTTTTTTTTCGGGAAAATATTTTTTGTCAGAAGAACAATGCCGACAATCTTCAAATAGGCAATGAAACTTTGTCGAATCCGGAGCCGAAGCTGAAGTCGGAGGCAGATCCGGATCCGGATCCGATCCTGAAGTATGAATTTTCTTTTCCAGAAAATATTTTTTTTGAGGTGAAAAATTTAATTCAAGAAAGAAAACGTGCTGAACAATGTTCAAATGGTCTAGAACCTTATCCGGATCCGGAGCCGAAGTCGTATCCGAAGCCGGATCCTGGGGTATGATATTTTTTTTCTCGGGAAATATATTTTTTTGGTGAAAATTTATTTCAGAAGAGTGCGAACAATTTCAAAT
Organism: Trachelipus rathkii; assembly: GCA_015478945.1. Classification (NCBI taxonomy): domain Eukaryota; kingdom Metazoa; phylum Arthropoda; class Malacostraca; order Isopoda; family Trachelipodidae; genus Trachelipus; species Trachelipus rathkii. Next base: position 7,132 of record JABUQX010069250.1, read on the forward strand.
AGTGAGAAACCTTAGCCGGATCCGGAGCCGAAGCTTTGAAGTCCGGAGCCGGATCGATCGGATCCGGGACCTGGTGATGAATTTTTTCAGAAAATTTTTTTTAGGTGAAAAATTATTTCAAGAAGACGTGCTTAGCAATGTTTTCAAATAGTGTAGAAACATTAGTCGGATCCGGAAGCGGAAGCCAAAGTCGTATCCGGAGCGTATCCGGAGCCGGATCCTCTTATGAAATTTTTTTCGGGAAAATATTTTTTGGTGAAAACTTGTCAGAAGGCGTGCCGAACAATTTTCAAAAGTGCAGAAACCTTAGTCGAATCCGGAGCCGGATCCGGATCCGGATCCGTAGCCGGATCCGGGATCCGGATCCTGGTATGAATTTTCTTCAGAAATATTTTTTGAAGGTGAAAAATTTAATTTTCAAGAAAGACGTGTGAACAATGTTAAATACGTCTAGACATTAGTCGGATCCGCGAGCCGTATCCGGGCCGGATCCGGAGCCTGATCCTGGGTATGAATTTTTTTCGGCAAATATTTTTTGAGTGAAAACTTTAATGACACCAGAGGTGGCAGATTTTTCAAAATAGTGCAGAAACCTTTTAGTCGTAATCCAGAGCCAAAGGTCCGAAGTCGATAGTCGAAGTCCCTAAGCCCAGGATCCGAATACGGATCCGTGATCTAGGGGATGAATTTTTCAAAAGAAATATTTTTTAGGTGTAAAAATTTAAATGAAGAATTACGTGCCTTGAAACAAATTTTTAACAAATAGTTAGAAACATTGGTTCGGAATTCCGGTCGTATTCCGGTAGCCTGATCCTGGAGCTCTGATCCTGCGGTTATTTGAATTTGTTCTTCGGCTGGAAATATTGTTCTAGTTGAATAAAATTTATTGTCAGATTAAACGTCTTTAATCAATTTATTCAAGTAGTGCATAGAAAGACCTTAGTTCGGTAATCCGGAAGCCTTGAGCGAAAGTCGGGATACTTGGAGCCGGATCCTAGCCGATTGATCCTGAGTATCGAACTTCATTTCTTCGATTTTAATTATATATTTTTTGTTCAGGTATAAGACATATTTTATTGCCTGAGAAGACTTGGCTGAATCAATTTTTAAATAGTGCAAATTATCCTTAGTCGGGAATCTCGGAGCCGAAGCAAAGATCCAGAAAGTCGGAGCCGGGATAACCGGATCCTGGGTAATTGAATTTTTTTTCAATAAATTTTTTTTAGGTGAAAAATATATTGTCAAATTAGACTTACTTGAACAATTTTTCAAAAGTAACAGTAGAACTTTAGTTGGAGCCTCCGGGAGCCGGATCTTTTGAATAGCCGGAATTCGGAACCGGATCCTAGGTTGAAATTTCAATAGAAGTTATTTATGGTGAAAATTATTGGCCAGTAAGATCGTGCTGAAATATTTACCAATAAGTTAGAACGAGGATCCTTAGACCGGAGCGCGAAGCCGAAGGCCGAAGCCGAACCGAAGCCGAGTCGGAGCGGGATGCCTGGAGTTCCCGAGAATGGTGGGCCGGAGCTGCGAGCCCGGAGCGCGGAAGCCGTCCTGGGTATAGATATTTCTCTACTTCATTATAATATTTGGTGGAGAAAAAAATATATTGTCAGAAGACGTGCCGAATAATTTTCGACAATAGTGCAGAAATCTTAGTCGGATCCGGATCCGGAGTTCGGAGCGGGAACCGAGTATGATATTTTCGGAAAGATATTTTTTAATTTGAAAAATATATTACCCAGATAGTACGTGCTTGAATCAATTTTAAAATAGTGGCAGTAAACCTTAGGACGGAGCCAGAGCCGGGAGCCTGGATGCCGTGATTTCAAGAGTTGGATCAGTTGGGTTATAATAGCATTTCTTAAGGAAGATTATTTTTTATGGTGAAAATTATATATTACCAAACGAAGTGTCATATTTCAATTATTCCAATTATTTGTAGAAACCTTATGCCGGCAGCCGAAGTCTTGAATAAAATATATTGTTTAACGTTTGCGTGGGAATATATATAATATATTAATAATGTATATTTACTATAATTATTATTTATTATATATATTATAATATTTATATATATATTATATATATATACCATAATATATTATTTTATATTATTATACATATATATATTTATTTTATATTATTTATTATATATTATTATATATATTATTATATATATATATATATATTATATTACATTATATATATATATTATATTGATATATATATAATAGCTAATATATATATATATATATATATATATAATATATAATATTATGAGTTATATATATATAATATATATATAGTATATATGTATATAGTATTGATTATTATATATATATACTATTATATGGTAATAATTATATTATAGTATATTATTATAGCTATAATATTAGTTATATATAGTATATGTAATATAGTATATAGTATATATACTATTTATATTATGTAGTTTACTAGTAGTATATATATATATACTATATATTATTTATATAATATATATAATATAAGGGTGCTATAAATAGAATATCTTCAGGGAGGAGAGGCGGTAAATCTTTTTGAAATAGCCAATAAATATCCTCAACGTCAAAGATGAATCATACGTCATACCTCCTCAAGCCATACCACGTGGAAAAACACAATTTCAAATGCTATAAGCAAAGTAAGATCAGCTAATGCTAATAAGGGATGTAAACGGAATTTAACAATTTAGAAAATCAGTTTTTTTATGATTCTCTGGATTGTTATAATTTTTTTTTATAATAAATGAAATTTAAGTATTAATTCAATCCGCCTCCAGAAAGAAGGCATCTCGGAACAGATTTCCTAATATCTAAAGCTTCTCGATATGCAACTGTTGCTTTGAAAACCCTCGTTGCTTTATTCAAATCGACAGAGGGGTGGTTGCGAACACCTGCTTGTGGCTTACATGGCATTCTGCTTGGATGCTCTTGGGTTACAGGAGCAACCAACCAAAGTCAAGTTTTGAAAACCATGGGAGGAATTTCATCAGAACCATACGCCTTCTTAGCGCTAAAACTCGTGGAGAGCAGAAATAACTCAATTAAAAGATGTTACAATATTAGTCATAAATGAGTTGAAGGTGGTGGAGGAGTAGGAATAACTCCGAAATCGCCTAAAGCGGAATTAGATGCAATGGTGTGAGTGCATATAGGTCAACTTTAGCAGAAGGTAAAAAACTACACTCGTGCGTCGGAAGAAATTAGAAGAGGGAAAGAAGAAGCAAAGTTAAACAGAAAGAGCGTAATGAAGAAGAATCAGAAAGATTATTGCATTTTCTACGGAGAAGAATTTTTAGTGTTCCGAAGATCAGATTTTGCACGATTCCGGAATGAAATATATATAAGCTGTAGGAGTTTCCGGAGATTGAAGATAAAGGTAATTCCTGAAGGCAGCTCCTTGCTGAGAGTAATACGAGAATAAACAGAGTTAAACCAAGGTTCGTTAGGTTTAGATGAAAGAAAAAATATGGAATGTACGCATCCACGCCAAAGAAGATCACCTCGGTTATGCTCCTCGGCACACTCCGAGGTACTCCTCCCACCAAATCAGTACCAAGTGGTGATGAGGGAGGGGTGGGTGAGGGGCTTTTTTTTCTTCTCCAAAGGAAATCATGTTGCAATTTTTGATATTTTTTTTAAAGAAAAGTGTTGTCTGTAATTTTGTTTTATGGTGTGTGATAAAAGAGAGCCTGTTTCAGTGTAAGAAGAATGTGAATATGATTACACGGGGGTGGGGCGAGCTATTGGGTACTGGAATGCCTTGGGATGTACCCGAACACTCCATATATACCCAATGGGGGTAATCTCATTGCTTCGGATGAGGTACTTTCCTCCCCATATATATATTATTAATTTAATATTATATATATATATATATTTATATAATATATATATATATTTATATATAATTATAATTATATATATATATATGATATATAATAATATTATATATGATATATAATTATAATATAGTATATATATATATATATATATACTATGTATATATATATTATATATATATATATATATATATATATTATTATATATATATTTATATATATATATATATATATATATATATACTATATAATATATATATATATATATATCGGCTGTTATGATGGGGCGATTTCTTCCTTTTAAGTCAATAGTGGTCTTCCTCAGGGTTCTGCTAATATCTCTTACTTATTCCTGCTTTTCAATAATGATCTCAGCTGCTCATCTAATTCTATCCATTCATTTGCCGATGACTCGACCCTCCATTCTTTTCAATTCATTTCAAATCTGCACCCCTTTTTTGCTTCTAAGAATTGGCCTCTCGCCTAATCTTACCGATTCTATTCTCGCTGATCTGGATAGAATTTCCTTGTGGGTCCGCCTCAACTTTGTGAAATTCAATTCTTTAAAAATCTAACTTCTACAAATCTCCTCTCTAAGACACCTTCTAACATTCCTATCTCTTTCGACGGTTCTCTTGTCTCTCCTGTTGACAAAATAAAAAATTTTGCCCTTAACATGAACAAAAAAATGTCTTGGAAACCTCACATCAAATGGCTGCCAGGGCGCACTCAAAGAAGTTGGTGAGTTTTGTTTAGACTTTTTTTCCTCTTCTTAGTTACACCAACTATACAAGGGTCTTAGCGCCCGTGTTTGGAGTACTGCTCTCATATCTGGGGTGGGTCTAGTTTAACTTGGTTTTTGGACAGGATCGAGTCAAAGGCCAAAAGACTTATAAACTGCTTTGTACTTTCCAATTAACTTGACCCTCTATCTTTGCGACTCGATGTTGGGGCTTTGTCTCTTTTCTATAGGTACCACAGTGGCAAGTGTTCGAGGGAGCTGACCACTAGCGTGCCACACCTTTACGATGTCTTCGTAGCATAAGGGAAGCAGTGTCTGCAAACGAGTTTTGTGTAGATATTACCAACTTCCGGCTTGTTCGGTGTGATGTTTCCTTCTCTCCAGCTACCTCTGTTCTGTGTAATTCTCTTCTAGCTTCTGTGTTTCCTGCTGAATTTAATCTCCCTCACTTTAAGACCTGCGTCTGTGCTCATCTGCAAAATTTGCGTTAGATGTAGACACTTAAAAATTTAAATGTTTTAACACCCCCTCTTCTTCCCTTGGACGGTGGTATATATATATATATTATATATATCTATTATATATAATATATATATAATATATATATATGATATATATATATATTATATATATATTATATATATATATAATATATATATTATATATATATATATATATATATAATATATCGATTTTTTTGGGCTGGACATGGAACTTATTTTGACGACTTAATATTATATATATCATATATATATATAT
>JABUQX010069251.1:0-2500 GCA_015478945.1 Trachelipus rathkii
AAAAAAGAAGAGAGATTTTATTAACTGAAGGTTTTATTGCATATTACGTCTTCAAGCTTTTCCAAATTCCAGTTCTACCCTTCACGATAATCTAACTTTATTATATAAGATACCTTCTCAGTTCCCACTCTGAAGATGAAGGAAGAAACAAGAGAAGTTATTATCTATATTATCAAGCGATAGGGGGTAGGGGGATGGATATAGGGGATGACTTCCTCTTAACTGGAATCAGAATTTATGCTGTTGCATACCAATTTTGCACTAAAATTATATTAGTATGATAAATTCTAGTATCATATGAAGATTAGGGGTTAACACATCTCGTGAGTTTTTTGGGTTTCTATAATTCAAAATGTTTAGTCACAAGTTTTAAATTTCAATACTTCACTAGAAGGTACAAATTTACTTTATTATTATATATATTTTATATATAATATTATAATTATTTATTATATATATATTACTATATAATTATATTATATATATATATTTTATATATATATTATAATATTAATTATCTATATATATATATATATATTATATCCCCCCCACGTTTACGTGTAAGCTGCATATATATATATATAGTATATATATTATATATATAATATATAATATAATATATATATATATATAATATATTATATATAAAGTAACTTTTGTAACCCATCTAGTGAAGATTCGAAATTTAAACTTTGTGATAAACATTTTGAATTATAGAAACCAAAAACTCACGAGATGTGTTTACCTATTTCATAATGATACTAGAATTATGTTTGCAATAAACAAATTTTGCACTAAACATTATAGTTTGTATGATAATTTAGTATGATATGAAGATTAGGGTTAACAAACATCTTCGTGAGTTCTTTGGTTCTATAATTCAAAATGTTTTAGTCAACGTTTTAAATTTCAAAATAACTTACTAGAAGAGCAAATTATACTTTCATTATATATATTATAAATATATATATATATATATATTATATATATCATATCTATTAATATTTATATATATATATATTTATATATATCTATATATATAATATATATATATATTATTATATATATAATATAATATATATATATATATTTATATATTATTAATATTATTATTTATTAATTATATTATATAATATATTAATATAATTATTATATCATATAATATAATATTATATCTAATATATCATAATATCATCAGAGGTGGGCACCCGCTACATCTTACGGGGTAGTCCGCAGGCACCTCGCACCCTGAGAAACGAGTCGCTAGCGCTCCTCCGCACTTATTCAGACCATCAAACTTCCGCTATCGCAAGTCCGAGCTCGACCGTCCCGCTAAATAATGTGCGACTTCACGAAAAGATTTTAATAATAATAACTAAATAGTATATTCCTACAAAAATTTTTATAATATTATGAAAATTGAAATGAATATTTACACAATCTAAAGATTTTCTCTCTCTCAATGTTTCAAAGGACAAGAGATCATATTACCTTTCAAAAATACTTACTGCTCAATTACAACAGTTAAGGCTTACCTCTTTCCTCCAATATTTTCCCACCAATATAAATATTCGTCTACGCGCAGAACTTCAGGGATGAGGTGTTTATATTCTTATGTACAAGTTCAACAATTTTGCCCTAGCTGAAAGGGAAAGGAATGTCTTGTGGGGAGTGCTGGTGTTAGTTCACACTCAAGTCCATGCCTAATTTACAGATCCTCACCTAATATTCTGACTCCTTCTGAATAATTTTTGACACACTGTCCACCAAAGAAGGTCTATTTCGTCAAGACTTTAGTAGAATCTGAAGCCTCGACTCCTGCAGAAGTCGATGCTATGCACGTATCAGCTCGGTAGCTATTATATATATATATAGTATATATATATATTATATATATATTATATATAATATATATATATATATATATATAATATAATATATTTATTATATTATATATATATTTTATATTATATTATATTATATATATATATATATATATATATATATTTATAAATTATATTATATATATATATATATATATATATAAATTATATATATAATATATAATATAGTAATATTTATTATATATATATTATAAATTATATATTATATATATATATATATATATATATCTAATCTATATATATATAGATATAATATATATATATATATTTATATTTATATTATTATTATATATTATGTTAATCAGTTTATATATTACAATATATTATTATATATATATATATATATATATATATTATATATTATATATTAATATAATATTTATATATATATATATATATATATATATATATAATATCAGCTGGCGGCTTTTGGGGGTAAGAGGGTAGACCTACTTGCCTTAGTGAACCCAAAAAATATTTAAAAGTCAGCATATATATATATATATATATATACTATATATCTATTATATATATATATATATATAATACTACTATATATATATATTATTATATATATATATATATAATCTATATTA
>JABUQX010069251.1:10000-22500 GCA_015478945.1 Trachelipus rathkii
TATATATATATATATATATATATATATATATATTAATTTAAATATAATATTATATTAATAATAAATTTATATGTATATATATAATTAATATACTATATATATATATATAATAGTATATTATATATATATATATATTATATATATATTATATTATATAGTATTAATTAATATATCATATATATATATCTTTTTATATATATATTATATATATAATATAATATATATAATATATAATATTATATATATATATATATATATATAATATTATATATATATATATTTAAATATATATATATATATATATATATATCTATATATATATATATATATATATAATTATATAATATATTATATATACTATTAATTATATATATATATATATATATATACTATATTTATATATCTATATAACTAGAACGTGACAGAAAACTATTTAAAAGATTATTAGGAATCACTTTTTCAGACAAACATTGTTTCAGAAATTGGTTGTACGATTTGGACCTATTTGCTTTAAGAAGACAATCCTTATAATGTAATATTAAACGTTGGAAAGGGGGATTGTTATTTAAAAAATTAATGAAATTTATATGACAATGCGTGTGACAACAAAACAAACCGGGGTGCATTTTTAAATCATTTAAACCTGCTAACACACAGTATAATAGATATATTAACTTAACCCCTAAAATAATATTTACTTTAACACAAAATTTTATTTCATTAATAATTAAAAACTGTTAAAACAACAAAAGGATAGGGGGGGGGGAGAAAAACCTTTTGAAGGAGAGGCCTTTCTGTCCTTTCAGGACTTTATTCAATCAAGGTATCACACGCAATAACTTCTTGATATATGAATGATCATTGACTGGGTAAAGTTTGAGTTTGTTGGTTGTCTTCTTTGAGATTTTTCAAAATGATTTTCCATTTTTTATCTGTTAACAATATATTATTAAGGATGGGATCAATCTTTATTTCACCTTCTATTATATTCATATGTTGCTGCTTAGTATTGTAGATCAACATGCTTTCTATTAATTTTCGTTTGAATGTATTGCTATTTTTATGTATGATCGAGTGATTATTTTTGTTAATAAGATGATTAAGACGCTCTCTATGTTTGACGAGGGCCGAGTTTAGGGTACCCTTTTGTAAGTCATGACCATGATGACTTATTCTCCTCTTCACATCAACTGATTCCCCTATATAAAAATCGGAACAAGAGGAGCACTTTATGCTATAAACTCCCTGAATGGGTAGAGCCTGTGTGGGGTCTGAAACCGGATTTCTTTGTTGCAAGAGCGTCTTAAAATTCGTAATTTTCTTCACAGGATGCACATTAAACAAAAACTGCAAATAATATTGAAAGATGATGAAAATTTACAAAAAAATCTCTTAGTATACCTTCCCAAAATAGCAACTTTTTACGGGTTGCCGAAACTTCATAAAGATAGTATACCCCTTCGCCCCATCATCTCTAATATAAATAATGTTACATATAAATTAGCAAAGTGGCTTAATAAGCAGTTGAGTGTTCTTGTGGGTACTATATCTTCCAGCCATATAAAAAATAGCCAGCAGTTTGTTTCATCACTTAACACTACTCAATTGCAAAATACCAACATTTTAAGTTTTGACGTAGTGTCTTTATTTACTAATGTTCCAGTCCATCTAACGCTTGATTGGTTGGAGGAGTATATATCAGAAAAGAATATAAGGTTTGACATTCCTTTTAATAGTATTAAACAACTAGTAATCCTCTTAACCGAACATAACTTTTTCCATTTCGAAGGAAAATTTTATAAGCAATTGTCAGGTCTTCCCATGGGTTCCCCTTTGTCCCCGACCCTAAGCAATATTTTTATAGAGTTTTTTGAGAGACGTTTCATTTTCAATCACCCAACCTATTCAGATATTTTTTGGAAAAGATACGTGGATGACGTGTTTGTTGCGTTGCCTCTTCACTTGGACCCCTACGCCCTTCTAGAACATCTTAATCATCATATTCATTCAATTAAATTTACAATAGAACGTGCCACTAATGATGTTCTTCCTTTCTTGGACATTCTGATAAAAATAGATGAAAATTCAAGACCAATCACAACTGTTTATAGAAAACCTACCCACGTGGACTCCTACATAAATTGGTTTTCTGTCCATTCTTATAGTACAAAATTGTCAATATTTTCCTCCCAAATCCTGAGAGCATATAGGATCTGCAGCCCCTCGGAACTGGAACATGAACTTAAAAATATAAAGAACATTTTTCATAAACTTCATTACCCAGAAAATACTTACTACAAAGCACTTAACATGGCAAAAAAGTCCTTTTTTAATCAATTACATAACCCTAACCCCAACTCAGATCAAAAATTATATATTAATATACCCTCTGATAAATTTCATACCTATAAAAGTTTACTTCCTTCTAATGTGCATCCTGTGAAGAAAATTACGAATTTAAAGACGCTCTTGCAACAAAGAAATCCGGTTTCAGACCCCACACAGGCTCTACCCATTCAGGGAGTTTATAGCATAAAGTGCTCCTCTTGTTCCGATTTTTATATAGGGGAATCAGTTGATGTGAAGAGGAGAATAAGTCATCATGGTCATGACTTACAAAAGGGTACCCTAAACTCGGCCCTCGTCAAACATAGAGAGCGTCTTAATCATCTTATTAACAAAAATAATCACTCGATCATACATAAAAATAGCAATACATTCAAACGAAAATTAATAGAAAGCATGTTGATCTACAATACTAAGCAGCAACATATGAATATAATAGAAGGGTGAAATAAAGATTGATCCCATCCTTAATAATATATTATTAACAGATAAAAAATGGAAAATCATTTTGAAAAATCTCAAAGAAGACAACCAACAAAATCAAACTTCACTCAATGATCATTCATATATCAAGAAGTTATTGCGTGTGATACCTTGATTGAATAAAGTCCTGAAAGGACAGAAAGGCCTCTCCTTCAAAAGGTTTTTCTCCCCCCCCCTATCCTTTTGTTGTTTTAACAGTTTTTAATTATTAATGAAATAAAATTTTGTGCTAAAGTAATATTAACTTTTAGGAGGTTAAGTTTAATATATTATCTTACTGGCGGTGTTAGCAGGTTAAGTGACTATATTACTACATATATATAATATATATATATATATATATATAATATATATATATATATATATATATATATTATATACTTTATTTATATATATATTATAATATTTATATATATTATATATATATATATATATATATATATATTATTTATAATATTTATATATATATATATAATAATATCATATATATATATATATATATATATATATAATATCTTATTATTATATATATATATATATATAATTTAAAAATTTATCGATTATCGTGATAAATACATCTATTTTTAAACATTCGATATTATGAAAATATCGATAAAAATAGTCGATTTGAAACTTAATAGATTATAAAAATTAATCAATTAATAAACTATAATATCGATATATCGACTTGTAAGTTAAAAATTAATTATCGATAGAATATAGAAATAAAAATAACGCTAAATAATCGAATATAAAGCTAGAATATCGATATATCTACTTGGAGGTTAAAAATCAACTTAAAATTATGTGAAGAAAAGAGACCACTAAAGTCTTTTTTTAAAAAAGAGGATAGGCAAGTCCAGAACTCTCTCTCTCTCTCTCTCTCTCTCTCTCTCTCTCTCTCTCTCTCTCTCTCTCGTCTCTCTCTCTCTCTCTCTCTCTCTCTCTCTTATAACTTTAAGTATTTTTGATCTTCCTCTTTTTAGTAACGAATACTTTCACTCTCCCCATTCCTCTGTTACCCCCTCTCACTCCTCTCACCTCTTCTCTCTCATCTCACTCTCCTCTCACTCTTACCTTTTTCAATGATCCAGTCCATGATGAGATTTCGTTATTAAATAACCCTCCAATACCCACTCCACGCTCTTCTTATTCAAATTCTCTTTGATATATATATATATAATATGATATTTATATATTATAAATATATATAATATATATACATTATATTATATATCTTATTATTATATATATAATATATTATCTATAATATTATTTATATTTTTATTTATTATTTATATTTAATATATTATAATATATATATTATTATTATATATTATATATTATATATATATATATATATATAATCTATATATTATATATTACTATATATTATTATAATATATATATATATATATTTAAATTTATATATATATATATATATATATATATATATTATATCTATATATAATATTTATATCTATATATTTATTATAATATATATATAATTATATAATTAATATATATTATATATATATATATATATATATATATATATATATATATAAAGTCGTAGCCAATGGGGGTTTAGGGACTGAACCCCACCTAAAATTATTGACACTATAAAAAATTTTAAATGGCTTCAGTCTTTTAATTTTAATTTATAATAATAATTAAAATCATAAAGCAAATTAAGAGTTTTTATTAAAAGAAAAACTGAAAATACCTTTTTGGTTTGTGAATATTTCTTAGTTTTAGTGGCTGTTGAAAACACAAAAGGAGAATTCTTAGTAAAGGCAATATAGAAAGATTAAGTTAAATAATGACTTTCTGATTGAACAGCGTTATGATGATGCAGCAGCAATGAAGAGAAGTTTGAGGTGTTCAAGCTGTCCGAAATATCCACGGAATTGTAAGTTCATTGTTGTTCATATTCATGTGGGGTCAAACACATTATAAATTTTGTCATATTTAAAAAACTGGGTACTATTTGAGGTCACCAAGGCGGACAAACTATTTGAATAGGAACAATAAAAAAGTTATTCCCCTAAACAAAATGGACAAACTATTATACGCATGCGCGAAACAAGGTGTGTATAAAGTTACAATGGATTGTTATGATTCAGGAAAGATTTTTTAAAGAAATTGTCGAAGATTTAGAAGACCTTGAGATTCATCAAGATATTGAACTTTCTTCAAAACCCTCAAACGTTTTAAAGTATGTAATCACGAATGAATTGGTTATAAGTTTAACTGTCATTTCAAATTACGTATTGCATTGCAGTCTTCATCATTATTAACAGCTTTTTTGAATGGTTTTCGCGCCAACATTGATGAAAATTTTTCAAGTATTTTAGAAGCTGAACAGAACTTCTGCTTTTTGTTAATAAAATATTGAGAATGGCCACAAAATGATAAAAGAAAAGAGACAGCAATTCTTTTTCGCTTGCGCGATAATTTTCACAAGTTAGGAGAGGGTAGTACTTCAGCCATAAACCGATACTCACCAATCTTAGTAAAGTCAATTCATCGAAACCTTATTAAAAATTTTACGAATTTCATTTTGATCTATAGAGATACATTTGAATTAAAGGTTTATCTATTTCACAACAGAACTCCAAGGATATTTCTTTGTTTGGAAAGGTTAACATGCTCTCTCAATTTTACAGGTAAAAAAAAACTAACGAAGCTGGTTTCAACAAGTTTTCATCATAGCCCCACAATATACAAAGAGGAAGTGGTCAATCATTTTGTTGTTAAGACAACTTGAAGAATATATATATATATATATATATATATATATATATATATATATATATATATATTTATATATATATATATATATATATATATATTTTTGTATTTTTTTATATATATATATTATATATATATATATATATATATATATATATATAATGATGTCAATACTGCATTAACCGCAGTACATTTTGTATTGATAAGATTACTCCTTGAGTGATTCTTCACTTACCAGGATTAGATCCCGGGCCCTCACAGACGGTATGCCAAGCGTGTTACAACTTGACCAACGATAAGCTATAAAGATACGTGACTTAAACCTATGAAAGAGAGCTCTTTCAATAGGAATAAGGACCTCCTGTAGCAGGACAGATATCTCAGCCACGCATCTCCGCTTACAATCGGGTCAAAGGCAATACAGGACCCATGTAAGGAGAACACGAACGGAGGACTCATGGCCGATCGCCATCTGCATTAACCGCAGCACATTTTGTATTGATAAGATTACTCCTCGAGTGCTTCTTCACTTAAAAGGATTAGATTCCGGGCACTCGCAGACGGTATGCCAAGCGTGTTACCACTTATTGCAGTATTTACATCATTACAATAAGTCCTCCATTCTAGAGTGTTCCTATAAAGGTATGACGTAATGTGCTTAGTTTTCCGTCTGGCTGTCTGTATGTGTTTTTTACTAAATATTTTGTATCTACGAAACCAAGTAGGTTACAAACCCTATATTTGGGATGAGTACTGACGACAAAAAGAAGTATCAAATTTACTATAAATTTAAAAATGGCGGCCGTTAAAAGTATTTGAGGCGACATTCCATGAAAGCGGATGACTTAGGTTAAAATGTTAAGGAACCAAAAAACACCTATTGTTGTACGCAGAATTAAATGGTATAACATTTAATAAATTATGACAATTAATAAGGGAGAATGTAAATTTTAGTAATTTAGAAACATCTCATTTAAATAATAACAACTCTTCCACAAACAGCTACTCCTTCCATTAAACATTTCAGCACATTGTTGACCAAAACAACCAACTACTGTATACAATAAATGCACTGTCTGTTTGTATTACGCATTACAATGTAACTCATTGACTGTGTGTGTCTCTTACGTGTTTCTTTCGTTATTGAATATGGAACGTAATTACCACGTGTATTCATACTCTGAACTAGCTGACATGCATCTAATGTATGGGATGGCACGCTGCAATAGTTCTGCAGCAAGACGTTTGTACCAAGAGAAATATCTCAACCGAATTTGTCCAAGCGCAAGGTTTTTTGCCACTATTCATCAACGCCTGTCTGAAACAGGGTATTTGCAGTCCAAAGAGCACACTAATGCAGGCAGACCCCGATCTACTAGGACTGTTGATTTAGAAGAATTAGTTCTTAATTAAATTTCTGAGCATCCTGAAAAGAGCACATGAGAACTGTCACTACAGTTTAATTCGAACCAATCTAGTATTTGGAGGTTACTACACGAGCAACAGTTACACCCGTACCACGTCCACGTGCATACTCTATTGCCACGTGACTATGCTCCTCGTGTTATTTGTCAATGGTTTTTGAACAAATGTATTGACCCAAACTTTTTAACGAAGGTTTTATTTACCGACGAGGCTCACTTTACAAGAACAACTATCGTTAACGTTCATAACGAACACATTTGGGCAGACGAGAATCCTCATGCCATTAAACAGAATCGTTCACAACATCAGTTTTCAGTAAACATTTGTACTTATGTTCGAGCTTCCTCCCAGGCTTAATGGCATAATCTACTTAAACTTTTTGAAACATAAGCTCCGTACCTTGTTTGATGATGTACCTCTTCAGTTGCGCCAAAACATGTGGTTTATGCATGATGGGGCTCCTGCACACTTTAGTGCTGCAGTTCGTGAACACCTGAATGAGACCTTTCCCAATCAATGGATAGGTCGAGGTGGCCCAGTTCCGTGGCCAGCAAGGTCACCAGACCTAAATCCTTTGGATTATTACCTTTGGGAACATTTAAAGACCTTAGTATACTCTTCTCCAATCGACACCGTTGAAGACCTACGATTAAGGATTATGAACGGAATTGAAACGATCAAACAGACTCCTGGAATATTTGAACGGGTCCGACAATCGATGAGAAGACGCCTGGACGCGTGCATTGGGAACAACGGAGGTCATTTTCAACATCATCTTTATTCTTTTGATATCATTAATTTTGTATGTGCTTTAGAAATAGTTTTATGTTGTACAAAACTAAACTTATCATACAATAATAATATGTTTATTTACACCTCCTATTCCGAATGAGTTATTCGTTCCTCAAATACTTTTAACGTCCGCCATTTTTAAATTTAGAGTTTGTAACTTACTTGGTTTTGTAGATACAAGATATTTAGTAAAAAACACATACAGACAGCCAGACGGAAAACTAAGCACATTACGTCATACCTTTATAGGAACTTTTACTTTTATTTTTGCATTTCTTATAAGTTTTAACAATATTTTGAATCACCTATCTTATATATATATATATATATATATATATATATATATATATATATATATATATATATATATATATATATATATATATATATATAATATATAAATTATATATATTATATATATATAAATATTGATATTTATATAACTCCTATATATATATATATTATCTTTATATATATTATAGTATATTAAAATGAAAATTTTTTTTTTTTTTTTTTAAATTACAAATAGAGTTTGTTACAACAATATTAAAAATTGTGAGTTATCTCTTGTTGATACACTGTATTTATTCTACAGTTAATCACGGAAAGTTACTAGGTATATTTTCCATCTAATGAGAAGTTACAAGACATTTATTCATGAGAGGAAGTTACTAGAATTTATTTATTTACTTATTTAGAAGTTATTTTTACTGTGGAAAGTTACTAGACATGTTCATCACGAGAGGGTACTATACAAATTTTCCTTGCAAGGTGTTACTTGATATATATATATATATATATATATATATATATATATATATATATATATATATATATATATATAATATATATATATATATATATATATATATATATATATATCTCATATATATATATATATATATATATATATATATATATATATATATATATATAACAATAACATATATATATATATATATATATATATATAGGTGTTTATTTATATATATATATATATATATATATATATATATATATATATATATATCTATATATATATATATATATATATTTCTTATATATATAATAATAATAATATGTAATAATAATATGAAATAACTAACAATATATATATATATATATATATATAATAATATATATATATATATATATATATATATAATAACATATATATATATATATATATATATATATATCTATATATATATATTTATATTTACAGTTGTCACCACCACTCACGGGCGGAGCCCTATTCAAGGAGGGGTGCCGCCTAAGAATTTCGTCCGCTGGCGCAAATTACGCAGATGAGCACAGACGCAGGCTTTAAAGTGAGGAAATTAAATTCAGCAGGAAACACAGAAGATGGAAGAAAATTCCACAGGAACAGATGTGGCGGGAAAGAAGGAAGCACCACCTTGAACTGGCCTGGAGTTACTACATCGCTTACAAAACTCTGCGCAGACTGGCACCTTGTGCTGAGGGCGTCGTAAAGGTGGTGGTAGTGGTAAGTTCCCTCAGACACACCATGATTTTCTCGAAGGACAAGTACCCAACATCTGTAAAGATAGGATTGAAGTGAGCTGGAAGAGTACAAGACAGGGTTTATACGTTTTGGCTTTTGACCGACCCTGTCCAAAAGCCAGGTGAAACCAGAGCCCCCCAGATATGAGAACAGTACTCCATACAAGGGCGGATGAGACGCTTGTATAGCTGTCAACTGAGAAGAGGAAAAAATCTCGCAGTCTAAACAGAGACTCCCAGTTTCTTTGAGGCGGCCCTAGCAACCGTTGTGATATGAGGTTTCCAAGACATTTTTGTTTATGTTAAGGCCAAGGATGTTTATATTGTCCACAAGACCAGAGAACCGTCGAAAGAGATAGGAAGGTTAGAAGGTGTTTTAAATTGTAGAAGTTGAGTTTTTAAGAATTGAATTTCACAAGGTTGAGACGACTAATCGGAAATTCTATCAGATCAGCGAGGCGAATCGGAAAGATTAGGCCAGAAACCAATTAGAAGAGTAAAGGGTTAGGAGGTGAAATGAGTTAGAAGAATGAGGTCGAGTCATCGGCATATGAGTGGATAGAGTTAGATGGGCAGACGAGAAGATCATTTAATGAAAAGTTAAGAATAAAGTAGGAGATGAGACAGAACCTGAGGAACACCTATTGACATAAAAGAAGAAGAAGTCGCCCCATCAACCACAGCCATTGAGCGACTTGAAGAAAGCTAGACATAAGTAAGCAAGAGAAGGAGGAAACAAGGAGGGCTTGAGAGCAGTGACGCGTGCCATAGTCCAGTCAACTCGGTAAAATGCTTTGGATATGTCAACCGCCACAAGTCTCCCGTAGTTCCTAAGGGCGGGAAAACCATAAATCGGTTAAATAGGAAGTATATCTTAGTAGACCTCAGACACCAGAAAGCCATACTGGCGATCGGAAAGAAGAAAATGAGATTCCAGATGGTCTAAGAAGTGAGAGTTGAAAAGGGTTTCAAAGATCGATAGAATACAAGTGAGAGCTATGGGGCGATAGTTAGAAGGATCAGAGCGGCTTCCTTTTTTTCGGAATAGGTTGGATATGTGCGAGCTCCGAGGGAAAGTGTTAGTATTGAGACGTAGAAAATATAGTTGAATGAGGAGGGCCAAACAGGCTTACTCCTCAAAACTCGGGAGGATGCCATCCGGAGCCCCCACCTTCCTAACGTTCATAGATCACAGGAGCCCATGCACCAGATCAAATGTAATCACAGGCAAAGACATGGGACACCTGAAAGGAGGAGAAGGAGGAGGAGGAGGATGCCAGAATCGTCCAGGATTGAGTTAGAGAGAGGAAAATAGGAGGCCGAAAGTTAGCCTTTTCAGTTGGAGAGTTAACAACAGAGCCATCAGATCGAATAAGAGGAGGAAGGCAGATTTACAGACGTCGTTCAAGATGTTAAGAGGCCAGAAAGAGTTGTCAGTAGGAGAACCAAGGAGGGTTAGCGCACTTTCGTTTGATGAAGACCCGCTTTGCTCGTCGAAGAGTATCCCTGCAGCGGGTTTCTAGCTGAATGAAAATTAGCGAGATTGGGGGAACGAGAATTTTTCCACCCCCGATAGCGCAGTCTAGCCACAGGCCAGCCAGAACAGGCCAGATCAGACCATGGTTGAGGGAGAGAAGATTTAGTCGAAAAGGAATGAACCTGCTCATCCCGTCAACGATTGCAGCTCCCACCTTAGCGAAGCCGAAGCGTCATCCAGAGTCAAAGCAGTCATTCAAATTATAGTTAGCGTAGAAGCGACGCAAGGCCCCCTAATCACCCCGATCAAAGTGCCAGAAAAAACGCGTAGGGCAGGATGGAGCTGTTGGAGAAAGTATTAAAATTAAGAGATATAAGGTTGTGGTCAGATTTATCAATAGGAGCGAAGGTAGTGTATTTATAGAGAGGACTGACTGGTGAAACTATAGGTCAAGTGTTTTCAAAAATTGGTTGGGATCCGGAATAATGTGTAGGTTCTTTGGTGGATTGCTCAATGATCATTAGGGAATGCTGAATAGTTTTGACCTCCTCCCACTAAATCAGTGTGAGGGGATCTTAATATTGGTGTGCATTAAATCCTAAATAGAGGTTTTTCAGTATTTGGATGAAGATACCAACAGTCTCGTGAAGGTAGTAAGATATTCAAAAGAATTAAATCTATTCTGTTAGAGGAGAACAGTAGCACTTCTGATTATTGACAGTAAGAAGAAAGATTTTTGAACCATGAGCATCGAAGTTGGGAGATTCGAGATTCACAGGGTAGTGTTTAATTATCAATATTTTGTGACCATACACTCCACCCTTCAGACGGAAATTATGAAAAAAGTTATAGTTAGATATATTAAACGAGTTAGAGGATGAGTTCTTAGCCAATCTAGGTCTCACATAGAACAAGGTTAGGGTTAGAGTTAGATAGGTGATATTCCACAGAGGCTAAGTTAGATCATTTAATATGTGAGGATGTTGGTAGTTATTATATATATACATATATCACATGTATATATATACCTCTATATATATATATATATATATATATATCATATATATCATCATATATATATAATAAAAGTTACTTAATGCCCATACGGTAATACTGTAAATTAGTAAATGTACTGTATATCAAACGAAAGTTTAAATGAAATTAAACATTTTTAGGGGCAAAAAGAAAACTGTTAATGCAAATAAAATTTTGTTGCTTGTTTTGGAAACTTTGTGCGTAGATGATGATTCCGTAAAAATAAAGTTGTTGAAAAAATTTCTGTTTAAAGGCCTTCAAACCATACTAATATGCAGTGCAATTAATGAATGATTTTATGTTCTAAGGGTGTGAGGTTGAGGTTTGGTTAGATCAAGGTCAGTTCAGATCACGTCAGGTCAACCCTGGGAAAAAAAATTTTCCTCTCGCTCCTAGAACATATTCTTATCAGAGTTGCCTAAATTTTAATATCTACTAATCTCACTAACTTCCCATTCTTATGGACATAACAAAAACTTAACATGTTGAAGAAGTTACACCTCTTACTTTATTTATTTTAGTATCTTATTGATGAAATTTTTCCAGAATAAACCTAATTGATCTAGACAGACCTTGATCTACAACTATTCTTTCATTTACCTCAGACATAGGAAAAAAAATCATTCACTTTAAATATCTGTTTTACATGTGTGAGGGCTATATA
>JABUQX010069251.1:27500-47500 GCA_015478945.1 Trachelipus rathkii
TTTTATTTATTAAAACACCAAACCAATATATTCAATATTAGTAAAAGAAAAACAGAAAACAGTATAATCGTCCTATTTGTTGAACGTCACAGAGAAAAAAAATTTCAGTATATATCTATAATATAAATATATATATATATATATATATAATATATATAATATATATACTACTATATATAATATATATATAATTATATATATATATAAGAATTATTATATGCAGATAAATAGATATAAAATATATGTAATAAAGATAATGGCAAATTTGTAGAAACTGTACTGACTACCGAGGTACCATAACCTAACCTAAACCTAACGAACCTACCTTAACCTAAACTTAACTCCTAACCCCTAACTTAAAACCTACATTAATTTTCATTATTATCATACCAGTTTGTGATCAGGAAACTTAGGAGGTTCTGGTTTTTACGCTTTCCTTGTGGAGGTGGTGACTATATCCTCACTAGTCACAGTACAGTTTCTACAAATTTGCCTATATATATATATATATATAAATATATATATATATTATATATATAATATATATTATATTATATACTATATATATATATATATACCATATATATATACTGTATAGATCTGACTATATATCTTGTTAACATACCCTAAAAAAAAAAAAAAAAAAAAAAAAAATATGAACCAAAGCAAAGATTTGTTTTAGTTTATTTAAGAAGGAAGGAAGCTAAACCCAAAACCACCGTATAAATTTGTTAATCAATTATATAAATTTCGGAAAAATACGTACGTAATACGAAATCCTAACCTAAAGCCTAACCTAACCTGACATAAACATAACCGGCTAACCAACTGACCTAAACCCTACCAACCTAACCTAACTTAACCTAACCTAACCGTAACTACCTGCCTAACCTAACAACCTAAAACAACCTAACCTAACGTGAGTTAAACACCACATAGAATCAAGTAACACACGTCTCGCATAAATGTTATTTTAAATTTGATTGTTGTGTTTGATCATTCATATAAATCTGTTTGTAGCAATATGTTAATTAGTGGAACTCTTGCTCGAGCACCCAAAGGCGTAAATAACATCGAATCATAGTTTTAAGTGACAGAGTAGTACCCTCCAACGAAGTTCCTTTTCTAACAGAGTCTCACACCCACGTTGCGCCCGACCATGTTTTTTTGCCACAGCGAAATATTCCAAACCTTTTCTTATAAGTTTAATATCCATTAAATCGTATCACACTTAACATTTCTTTCCTTCGAATGATATCCAATTTTTGCAGGAACGTTATAAGCATCCAATGAAATAAAGAAAAACGTGTGCCAAAAGTTTGCACTTCTGTATAGGTCTATAGGTACAAACCCAAAGTTAAACTAAAAAAAAAATGCTACTTTTAATAATGTGTAAATAAATATATAAAGAAATACATTTTATTCTTAAATTACAAATAAAAAAAAAAAATTATTTAGCATTGCTAAGCACAAAAACGTATATTTAATAGATACCTTTTTGTATAGTTTGAGTAATAAATACTTTCTTGCGTCAAAATTTATGTAAATGATAGCTAAAACCACAGTTACAAGCTACAACACAAGTCGCTATATAAATCAATAAGTGGCTGACTTCCAAAGACGTATTGTTCGCCTATATAGCTATATATATATATATATACTATATATACTATCTCCTATATATATATATAAATTAGAGATAGTATGAGTTATGATATATTCGAGGAAGGTGAGGTAGTAATATAATTATATAGTATATATAGTAGACGTAGTGGACTACTTATATTAGAGTTCCAATAATAATATATACCGTAATTATAATATAATGTGAATTAGAACGAAGAATATGATAGTATAATAATATTATAATATATATAATTATATATATATATATTATATATATATATATAATATATTATATATATATATATACTAGTATATATATCTATATATATATATATATATTAGTATAATATAATAATATATGATATAGGTATATAGGATATAAGATATATTATATAGTAGATATATAGGGATAGGTATAATATAAATATAATATATATATATATATATATATAAAACTAAGAATTAAAAATTGAATTAAATTTAAATGTTAAGTATATATAAATAATACAATACTTTCTTTCGTAAATTTGAAAATACAGTATTAAAAAAATTCATTATGCTCTGCTAAGCAAGCAAAAACGCGTACTATCCATACCTTGGGGTACGAGTTACCGTCTCAGTTTCATATATAAATAATACATACTTTCTAATTCGCCTAATTATTGTAAATTGATAGCCTTTAGCAAACACAGTCTACCATCTTAAAACGAAACTCCGTATAGTCTCAGAGTAGAGTGGTTATATCAATATAGCGCACGGTATGGTGTCCCCGATAATATATAATATATAATATATCAGTATGTAATATCGATAGTATATATCGATATATATTATATATATATATATATATATATATAGATAGTATGATAGTATATATATATAGTATATATAATATATATATATATATATAGCACCTCACCTACACTCTCTCACTATATAAGGGTTAGTATAGGTTGTATATATTATACATAGTATTACTTATATAATATTATAGTTATTACTATATATATATATATAATATATGTTAATATATGATATATAGTATATATATATAGTATATATATATATATAATATTAGTATATATATATAGATATGATATTTAATTAAACTTATATTACATATATATATATATACTATATATATATTTATACTATATACTATAAGTTATGTTATATATATATATATAGATATATAAGATAATAATAATATTATTATACATATATATATATAATATCATATCATATATATATATAAATAACATATATAAAAAAAATTCCCCCCTTATAATATATATATATATACAACTGTCCTACGAGAAATTTAATACTAGAGAAGGATAGATATATATATAGTATTATAGGAAATAAGTAATAGTAGCTACGGGCCCTACTATATAAATACATAAGCTATATTAGGTATAGAATATAAATCTAGTGTATATAGCCTACTATACGTATCTAGTATATATAGCTAAATTACGGTACACTATTACTATGAGAATATAGACATATATATAGCCCATCTATTATAAGATATATATATATATACTTATATACCAACCATACGTGTATACGAATACAGACACGTATAGTGTATGCCTACTGATGAGTACACAATCACCCGACGGTACTCATATATATAATAATATATATTTAGATATATATAATATATATTACATATAAAGTATTTATGTATCTACATTTACAATATGTTCATATTTGCTTTACTCTTATTGTATATTATTATATATACTAACTATACTATTTATATATATATATATATATATATAGTTATATATATATATATATAATATGTATTATATATATATATATATATAATATATATATATATATAGAGTATATATAAGATATATATATATAATACTATTATATAGTATATATATATATTGATACTAGGATATCATAGTATATATAGTATGCCCGCTATATTAAGTATATATATAATAAGTTAGTAGTCCTGATATATATATATATAATATATACTACTAAATATATATATATTGATATTTATATATAAATAGTTATATATATATATATATATATATATATTATATATTAGTATGTCGCCAGGTTATATACCCTAAACCATATTAACCAATATAATACTCCTCATAATATATATATAATATAGGTACATATAAGTATAATATATATATAGTATATATATACTTATATATATAGATGTATATATATCATAATACCGTACTACGTTATATATATATATTCAGTCCAGCTTCTATGGGATGGGAATTTCCCAAACTAGAACCTAGGAAAAGCAATACTAGTGCCCCTCGCACATATGTAACTTTAATATTGAACGGCACAGAGGCCGGAAGCAGCCGCACCCGCAGTTCGGCGGGGGCGACGAAGGAGCGAGAGCACGGGTGTTGAGACATAAAGAAAGTAAGTAATCACAAACGTTTCGGAAAATGTAATTTCCATCATCAGCTGTGAATGAACTATAAAATAATGAAAACAATTAATTATTTTAAGTATACAAAATTTTTATACAAAAATTTTAAGTGACTAATTTTTTAAATTTAATAGTATAATATATATATTACGGTATACATTAGAATTAATCCATAATTAAATCAAAAGTTCACATATTTACAAGGATGGATCATAATTAGAAGAAATATAAAACGTCGCTCTCCATCAGTAAATAACTTAGATTATACAAATTAAAAGCAATTAAATGATTCACAAAATTCTATATTAATGGGCAACTTAATTAAAATGGAATATTAAAATATTTATATATATATATATATATTATTATATATAAATATATATAGTATATTATTATATATAGTAATATATAATTATTATATATATATATATATATATATATATTATATATATTATATATATATAATGATCATATTAAACATGGGCGTCGCCAGCGTCCAACCTATGCGGGGCAGCTTAAAATTTTATACAAAAACTTATATATAATATATAATTAAATATATGATTAGAGGAACAGATAATATATGTGATAATCATTAAAGATTATTAACAAGATAAATGTATATTTAATTATATATATTATATAGATTATATATAAATATATAATATATATAGATAGATAAGATATATATATATATAATATATAATATATATATTAGGTAAATAATATATATATATATATATTATATAATAATTATATATATATATATATATTATATATATATATATTATATATATATATAATATATATATATATATATATTTATATATAAGTAAGAAGACATAAAACTAAAAACATGTATATGAAGAATTTAAATGATTAACATTAAAAAAAAAATTAGTTATTAAAACAATAGAAAATATCAAATACAATATCCAATGATGAAAAATTCAATATAGGCAGTTGCAAAATTGATATTATTAAAAAAGTAATTTCCCTTGGGTTTAACTCAAATTTATCAACTACTGTTTGAATAAAAATAATCATAATTGTCAAACACAAACTTTCTGTGTACACATCATAGCCAGTCCGTGTAACCTGTCGTCTTCCATAGTACTTCGCAGCCAAGTCATGATTCCGTTAGCAGAGTACTGAAAGGTGTTCTAAACTGTACTGGTGGTGCAATGGTTGGCGCGAGTAGTATCATACAAAGCCTTTTTCTTTCGACGGAAAGGAAAGGTTCAGTCGCTTTAAGACTTGAAAGAGACAACAGATCTTTTTCAGTTCTTCATTACTCAGTTTTCTTGCCTTCAAATTTTGTACCAAAGTTCTAGTTCTTCTTCTATGCCTTCTAAGGGGTAAAAACTATAAAATGAAGCTGCCTTTTCCTTTAACTTATGTTATGAGTAGCATGGTGGAAAGGATGTAGATAGTCATGCATAAGCAGGTGCTATTTTCAGTAGAAAACCGTATGTAATTCCAAAGAAGATGTTATAAAGAGACGTGTTATAAGGATCTTCTCAGAACTCCGTGGGATTGTTGCGGATGTGCTGCGTGCTGCTGCCCTTTACCAAAAAATCCGTTGTTATATCAAGATAAGTTCCAGTTGCTCGGCGATTTCATTAACTTCTTGTAACACTTCATCAATGATTTTTTTCTTCACCTTTCCGATGGCTCTAAACCATTTCCACAATATGTTGAATGTTGCTGCGAGGTTTTGACGATAACCAAGGTCTTAGATTGAGAGAAATTACAACTGGCTCTAACATCGCAGAGATAATTTCGCGATCAAATCATTAGCCAATGATTGAATGACGACTTACATGCCACTGAATGCAACTGAAAGCGCTTTTTTTTGTGGCGGTATTTCCTTCAATGGAAAGACTCTAATTGCTCTGCATCATTCGTCAAAGTGGCTCCTTAAAACACTCTGAGAGATACTTGTGTTGTTTCAGACCATCGGGTCTGCATAGGGCTTGGGATGTTTGGCCCATTAATTTTTTTCTCAAGACCGTCTCGCGAAAAAAAACGTAATAATGTCTTTCATGTTCCCACAGTATTGCGGATTCTGTATTTGTGTTCAATCATGTTACTTTACTAAATTTTTGTGGTGTGATGAAGGCAATGAAAGGAACAATGCTTTTTTTATACTTTGTTCCTCAATTTGCTGACACATGTCTTTTTGCCAGACATCGGTTAGAACAGCCAATCGAAACCCAAGCCCAAGCATTTCTCGGATCCAGTTCTTCGGTCGCTGACAAAATCGTAATGACTTTCGCAATGGTTGTTTGCGGTCAAGCCGCTTTCAGCTCGACAAAACCCAATAAATTTCCTCTTTGATCATCGACTCTGTCGCAGAATAGCGCAAACACTAGGAAATTGTCCTTTCCAGAAATATCAGCGTTTTCATCTGCTAGTAAGTATTACGTGGCACGCTTCCTTTACCTTAGTAACGATGCTTTCCTTTATAGTAGTCCACCACATAGGATAGTATATAATTACTGAATCTAAACTGATTGATGTGCATTTTTCTTCCCACTTTGTCATAAATGGCTTTTCAATGACTGAGTCTCCGGCCATCGATATTCGTAAGCGGTGCAAATTTTGCAACACTCCCTCATCATAGTGCTACCCGAAGCGGTAAATTCGCGCGTACAAAAAATAGTGCGACGACCATGATATTGAGGATAAATTTTTTTATTTTCTTCTATGATTTCTGTGAATGACTGGGTAACCCTTTTGAAAAGATGTCTACCGGCCACGTACTCCGTAGAAACAATCTTGCAGCTTCAATAGCAGTGTTTTAAACCACTCTGTGTTTGTATGTCCGTTACAAATTATACCGAACATCTTATTTTATTTAGTGAAAGGTCTTATTGTTAAAGAGCCCTAGGACCCCCTCTGAACAAAAACTTTTTATTGTTGGAATACTAAATACAAAACTTGCCAAATTGGCTCCCTTTAGGTGCGTGGGAAGGGTATGTCAGCCAGATCCGGTGAATGATGTCTCACAGTGCGACTAGATTGGAGAATTTCCTCTGGTTACAGGGTAGCATCTTCCAAAAATTATAGGTCTTACGGTGGAATCCAACACTCTTTCAGTAACTGTTCTTTTTCTCAGTCGGAAAATCATTGCAATGAATGTCCAACATACTCTACCAACTGTTCAGTTTTTTCGTTGACTGTACATCTACGTAGGAATAAATCTGTCCATAAAAACTCCGAGAAATTTATATCTGCGGACCATAAATATCAGCTCAAAAAACTCAGTACAGAGAGAGAATAGAAAATACAGTTAAAAGCCGTGCCTTCTGCTGTGATATGTTGTTCTCCTGTATTTCATCAATACATATGCGTATATATGTTTACTGATAGGATCTGCCGTGTCTCTAGAACTACTGTGAGCCAATATATATAAAAAGATCTAGACCAGTACGATTGCCTCTTATATAGATTGTTAAATGATCCTAAGTTGAATTAATTAATTTGGTATGTTTCTTTTCTGAGTTCTTATTCACCAGATCTAACCATAATTTTTCCCATTAATATTTTATCGAGTTCTTCTCATTTATATCAAATTACTGCAAATCAAATATTAATATATTATAATAGATATATATAATCTTAATATTAATATAATAGGTATATATATATATAATATTTTAAAATATTATATATTTAAATAATTATTAAATATATTATTATATTAATAATATATTATTATATATTAATAATATTAATATATATATTTTATTAACAACAACTTATTGGACACCAAATAACATAATTATTTAGTCCGAAAATAACATAAAAAATTAATATAAAATGAAATATTTGAAAATAATAGTTGAATTGGAAATGACTCCAAAAATAAAAAAGAATCTATATTTTATAGAAAAAATTTTATTCTATATTACACTGATCTCATGCATCCATCATTCAACCTTATGGATCACCAAGGCCTAAGATTATTAGAAATTTCAACTGAGCATATCAAAGATGAATAATAATCTTAGAAAAATTTAATATATGGAAAGATACAGCCAAACTAAGTGCAAAATATTCACTAATTTCAGTTGTTGTATATAATACAAAAATTATGATGGATTTTTTAAATTGAAGCTAACCTCATATTGTGGTACAATGATAATAAGATTCATATAGTTAAGTAATACTAAACTTCCTACTTTTCCTAAGAAAATACCACAAAGAATTTTGATTAATTATTAAAGGCAAAAACGTACTCGATTACCGAATAGAATCTCCTAGACTATCCATGATCTGATGTATAAATTTGAACTATAACTTCTTTTCCCGACACTGAGGCGGCTGTGAATATTATATTTAGTAGTGGTGTGCTGTCACGAGTGATAATTATTCAATGCTTACTTGAACCTTAAATCACGTAATTTATAAAAGAAATGAGAATCTAAGATATAATACTGTAACACCTAAAATCTATAAATTTTAGTATATATTAATACATATCAACATTAAAAATAAAAAAGCAATATGAACAGAGAAATAACAACTCAGCTTATAACTATATATTCATACAAATCGAATTAGTATACTATCATTTCGCTATTCGCATGTGATAGAACTATAGTATGGTCTTCCTGTCTGGACAATTATTAATATGACACGAGTTACAGTGTGCAAGAGTAATGACTCGAGAAAATGCACGATTGACATCAGCCTACGATTCCATTAATATCGTGTTGTAGTACCAATCCTCTATTATATTTTATTATTATATCTAGATCCTGTCTAATATTCAATCAATGATATATTAAAATATTTTAACTAGTATATATCACAATGACCCAACTAGTATATATATAAGGAAATAAATTTTATGGCTCACTAATATTATTCATATCTAAATGTATATATAGTAAATGAAAATACTTTTTATCTATCAATAATACTTAATATTAACTCTATCTTTGTATATATATATAATATATAGATATATAATTATATAGATCTCGCATCCCGTATGTTCCACTAGTCTCGTAATCCAAACTAGTCAAATTATAAAAAAATACACTAATATTTATATACTTCCCCTAGTATAGCTAGTTGATTTACTCCTTTCAGAGGATCTACTCTTCTCAAAAAAACTAAGTTCCTTGTTATTCCATATTTAATAGCAAGGTGAGTTTTAATAAAATAATATCCGAATTTATCTCGCAACTCCTCAAGTTGTATTATGGCATACAATATCATATTATAAACTATATTTGATAATAATTATTATATAAAAAGTATTTAATTCACATATTGTACGGTATGGACTATTGTAATAAAGGAGGTAGCATTAATTGCTCATAGTCTCACAGTTTAGAAATTATCAGAATATAATTATGTATGAGGTAATAGTCGTCAGTGATATATAGATAAACAATAGTATACTGGCGGACACAGCGAAAACGGACAGTAGATAATCATGAGAGAACTAAAAATTCGTTAGGGTAGACTGTCAGACTAGATGTATATCACTCGATTTATCACGGGGCGCAGCTAGCGCATCCGCGCGATGTACACCACTCTGCTGATCACTGCAACAATGCATTCAATAGTCATATTATGAGCTACTCATTAGTAATAACTTAATCCATTGTATCACATATATATAGTGATGAGATGGCTTCTTGAATAAGTCAATAAGTGACTTATATCCTAATATATAGTCTTATGATAGATAGTTATGTGATATAGTATACACTAGGTACTATATAACTTAAATGAGAAAAATCTCGCAGACTCCATATAACTGATAAGACAGTTTCGATAAGCGTGTTAATAACTATTATGTAAATACGTCTGTATGAACTAATCAAAGTCCTTTCCCATTTGTTACTGAAGTCTCGGTCAATGTGTTGACTGATAAGTATAATTTAAGCATCATATTATACACTATCGAATATGATCTAGTTATGAGATAAAACAGAACTCATGAATAAAATACCTACCTCACTATCTTCCAGATTTAAAGGTATATTAGAGTGATAGACATATATTTAATTAACATGCAATAAAATATATAATTTGAAATAATATAATAAATAAAAATTGCTTGATATAAAGTATATAAGTACCGATACTCGAAATGAGAATGTGTCAGATAAATCATATATATATATCTATATATATGTTAGATACCCTATAATGCAAAATCTCCTGCTATTATAAGTATGAATATAAAAAATAGCATTAAATAAACGATGGATATGCATTAATACTGAGTAATAGATATCTCACAGTATAGAAATGATAAGGCACAGCCGCCCAGCAAGAGTATATTCGGTAAAAGACAAACGCTGGTTAATTAAATATACATGTATAGAAATAAGTAGTTTACACATAAAATTATTAATTACTCAAATTTTAATACCAAATGTATTTTTAAAAAGCGTTCATGGTATCATATTATTTGTGTTACGTGTATGTATAATTATATTTATGTTAACATTTATTAATAAAAGAGAGGTAGTATTGGTGTAAAGGCAAAATTTCCAGCGTGTAGGACTGAAATATGACCAACTTAAAGTGTATAATGTATAGATAAGAGAGAAATGTAGCATTATTTCTAAGGTGAACAAAGCAAATTCATGAAACAATTTATAATATATCTAATGAGTAAAGAGTAATAAATGTACAACAGATCTCAAAGCGGACCTAAATTCATCTTCTACAATCACTACTCACACACATATATATAATAATATGGAAAGAAACTTTCTTAATAATAATAGTATTTAATCCAGGCTGATTCTGTATCTGTTTCTTAGTAGGTCTCCTCATCTCCCTCCTCTCTCTCCTTCTATATCACTCTCTCATTTCATCTCTAACTAATAATTAAATACTATATTATATATATAAATATGATGTACCGAAGATACAGAAAAGAGGCCTATAAGAATACCGAATATCCGATAACTCTAGATGTAAATTTTTAGGCGTGCTGATTACCGGATACGATACCGATTACCTTAATAATACTGTTATAATATTAATATAATAACCACATAAAGTAATGATTAGATTAGTAACACCTTTTGTTTACTTCTTAGGGCAAATATTACCTTTCAAAGGTTATTGTCAGTACCCTGGACAACCAATACTATTAGCCATTATTTTTAACAATATTTGGTTAATTAGGCCCAAGTATATATATTTATATTATTAATTAATATATATAGTATCTTAAATGAGAATGTATATATATGTAAAATTTATAAATAAATATTATTAATTAAAACCCTAACATAAATGTTTGTAGTTTTAAAATTCAAAATAATAATATTTTACCTATATATTATACACATCTTTCCTATTGATGATATAAGATTTATAAAAAATTGATGTGGAAAAATAAGTCTATCACGAGAGTTTTAAGATTTTAACACAAATCCGATACGATCTACTTATGTCTTAAGTACTATATGTATATTGATCTTTGACGACATCTCGTAATGGAAGAATTTTACGAAAGTTTACAAGAATGATGCTTTCGTGGACTGAATATCCTCCCTCTATATCTACAGTATAGAAAGAATTAATAATATTGAATGTAAACTATATAAAAAAAAATTCAAATTTCAGTTATTAAAAGTACAAAATAAAAAAACAGCCTAATCAACAAACATCCTACAACATGTATTTTGACTAAATAATATAGATAATTTTACTATATAAAATATGACACAGAAAAGATGATTATACTACCTCTCTACCACTTAATATAATATATATATACACTATATATATTATATTATTATATAGAATAAAATATTTATATGATGGTTATCTCAAGGAACCAAGAACCTTTATTGATTGAGAAAAGGTAGTGCGGGGGAGAAAATTATTTCCATGAACGTATGTTCTGCGGTCGTAAGAAGCCGTAAATGAAGGTGGTACCCCTGAGTTACCGGTCCAGCTACCATTTATTATATGATCCTAGAAATGCAAAATGAGTCCCTTGAATTTTTAGTTCTATGTGGCACTAGACAGTTAAGGAGAACAAGGAGCTTGTGTCATGCCTAACCTGAGGTGATGAGATAATTGTTTCAAAAAGATCCTCAGACTTCAAACAAATCCAAATACTCGTTGTGATGCAAAAAACATAAGAGCTTTCACTAAGTTATACCTGACCAGAAGAAGCCTCGTTTTCTTTTTTGTGGGGGATGAGATGTTTACATTCCCACAAACACATAAAAAAATTACGCTCTCTCTCGACTAGAGGAAGGGTGGCTGATAAATATTGCTTTCAAACAGTGGATAGTAATGGAAACCTTTTGGGGCGCCATTTTCAATGCCACTACCATGAAAGGATTCTTCTTCTTGTAGGCATGCATTCTCTTATGTTTTCGATTTTAGAGCCTCAGCTCCTCTTTCTCACAGAGTGTAAAATTTGAATTTATTCTTGGCTCTTTGGATGACTGTCTCTTCATTTTTTCGATTGGTCCTTGGGTGTGATTCTTGCAAGTGAATGAGATCCAATGCAATTTCGGGCCATGAACTTATCAAAGTCTACATATCCAAATCCTCTTCGATCTTCAGTCAGTAGGTTTACTTGCTGAAAAGCTACCATCGCAAAACTTAAGGGCTGTTGCAGGGGTTGGTGATAAGGCAGTTTCCACTTCTGTGAATCTTTTTCTGTGTCAGCGAACGGGCAAGCTCCTCGGTTATGCTATTAAAATACATTCTAGAGTGGTTGACCGTCAAAGATGCCAAGTCTTGTGGGGTTTCTGCTACCTTAATGATTCCTTATTAGGAAACCTTTTATAATATCGGGAAAAAAATCGCTTAAACAACAAAAAAATTATTTTTGTATTTCTTTCCGATTTTTTGTGCGTGTTTTTTATACAGGTTTTATGCAGATTCAAAAGTCTTTTTGCGTGCGCCATTGCTGCGACCGTTTTTATGTTACGACGGCAAAGTATTTATTGGGATCTCATTTTGTAGGGTCGTTTTCCATCATCGCTGATCTGTATATAGCAAAACATGTCTAATTAGCAATAGATGTAATCTTTATAGAAAGTTTCCTTTTCCAGCAAAATCGTCGGTAAATAGTCCTCAGAAATATTTTAAAAGTGAATAAAGTTTAAAATATAATGTAGACTCGTATATTTTTTATCACTAATTAATTGAACTAATACATCCCAAAATGTCCAGCACTAGAGTATGAAAAACTATAATAATTTCAACATTATTTTAACATATCTGCCTACTCTCCTTGGTGTAGTAGCTATAAATATGATAACGCTGCATCTATAATTGCATAAACGTTAGAATGTATACTAAATTTTAACCGTACAGTAAGAATATAACCTAGCCTAAGGGGATAATACTCGATAGTATACGATCGAATTTTCACTGATTTAAAATCCATAACATTCTTCAACTTATTTTCCATTAACACAAAACCAATCGGCGAATGATAATATATATGAATGAATTGAAGGTACAACAAAACTAATAATATATCTTTTTATAACGTAATCAGCAGAAATTTGTAATTTTTTAATTTAAATAATAACATTTACCAAAATGTGCTAACTTAAGACAATGATAATACGTTTGGCAGATAAGTTATTTTGTTATGTGTCTTGAATATTATGTTATTCTAAGCACATTAATTTCACCAAAATATGTTAAATGGAGAAACAAGTATTGGATAGGTAATACAATCTCTTTATTTTGGTATGCCTATTGTAGTATGCGACCTAACCATACCCGCGAGTATAAGGCACCGACTCCCTGTTCAAGATGTGGTACGCAGAGAGTGTGAGGCTGGAAATAACCCTGGAGGATGGCTTAAACGACCGAGGAGACAAGAAAGCAATGCCAATTTGTCTATATGCCGACAGAATCATATCGCTGAGATCAACGGAGGCACCTCCACTTGATGGACTGCTACTTTTGCATGTGGATATACCAATATTATGAAAAGTAAAGATACTCTCGAGATCTGCTTCCCGCACGTCCACTACCCAGCATATGTTGCACCAGGCAACCCAGTTCCCTCACCATAATGAATATGATACTTTTCATTTTTCCTGTCTTCAGCCAACACACGTATTCTCTTAGATAATGTGTTGAATAAGCTCAATAGATGATCCTAATGCTCCGCACCCTCACCAGCGGAACTGGGCACGCTCTCTGCTATGTAACAGTAAGACGCGGTGTTACTTTTTATACATCATGAGAAGATGTTAGCAGCTATGCGCTCAAGGTATATATTATATTATATTGATATTAATGATGATAATAGATTATATATAATTATATAGTAATATATATATTAAGTAATAATTAATATGAATATATATAATATTAGATATATTAAGTAATATATATATATAATATTATATATATTATATATATTATATATATATATAATATATATATATTATTATATAATATATAGAATAAAAATAATATATAATATATATATAAGAAATAATATATATGTAATTGTATATATTATATATATATATATAATAATTCGTAATATAGATATATATATATAATATATAGATATATTATATTATATATAAATATAATATAGATATATATATATAGATATAATATATAATAAGATATATATATAATATATATATATATATAATAAATTAAGATAATTCATTATACTTTATTCGTTACCTTACTCTCTTACTTTCTTCTATATGCCTACCTCATTCCCACACATGGGTAAGTAAGGTAGGTACGTAAATTGTACGGGTAAAGTATTAAAATATTATAGTAAAGAGTATATATAATGATATATAGCAAGTTATCTTTCCGATTTATCATGGAAAGCATCGTCACGATCACTTTCGCACATATACACTGACTTTAAAATATAGTGGCTTCAGAGTTCCTTCACAACTGAAAGATATGATCATGGAGCCTAATTAGAAAACGATGCTAACCCCATGTGGTGGTGCTGGCATTACTTGTATGTCGGCCTCTCAGGATTTCTAGTTCAGCTAAAATACCTGAACAGATCACAACTCTAACAAAAAAGTATAGCACTCTTGCATAATAATGGCTCTTTCGCATTCTCTCTATAATATATATACTCGAGATTCTATCCCTTCAGACATTTCTTTAAGCGGCTCAGCCGGTTCTGTTATCTCCAACGGCCTGTCAAAATGCAGTCATTCATTACACTCCAGCCATTTGTACTTTATTTCTACCAGCAGAATTTATAGGGCACTGCTAACCGCTGACATAGATCCAATTCGGTGACAGAATGACAGCCAGAATTTAATAACTTCTATCTACGACTATTGATAAGCATATAAAGCCAGGTATAGTTGGCTGAGTAGCGCCATCGATGTGTAATACTCAATTCATAGGGTTGTCGTCTCGACAATAGAGACAGCCATATATTCAAACAATACTAATCTAAGGAGCAAAAAGAACCCACACGATCCAAACAGAGACCGCACTTAGTAAAGAAATCGTCAAAGGTAAGCCTGACCTTTGTCTCTACCGACCTATTTAACCAGCTATAAAGATACCATCTATATAATTGGTGGATCCATTATAAGTATATCTTATTCAAGATAAGTACTGTTCAAGCTGTCGTCCGTAACATTACCATTCTCACCAATTAATACCACAATTAATTCTTGTCATCTAGTATCTTACAGTGTAAGCTCTAATTAATCAACCTTTAAAATGCTATAAACTTTAAATTAATTAGCTAAATAAACTTCACGTATCGATCGATAAAAAAAATATGATAAGATCATTCTGTTGTTTCATGCTTCAAAAAATATATAAGATTCAATTAAAATAAATAAAAAGATAACATTTGTATATAATACATTAGTGTTGTGAAACTAAAGTTTCTCAATATATCTTCACCAAAATATATAGAAGTATCGGCCATATTAGCTAATGCCTCTAATACCGATACGATATCCCATAAAAAGTAGAGCTCGATACTGTCACGAATACACTATAGATAACGATACTATCGGTACATCTCTACCTCTTCTCATATTATATATATATAATATATATTATATAAATATATATAAATTATAGTTCCTTTAATTATTAATTTTAGTTAACCATAAATTTTTAACTTAATGTTTGTTTATATCTAAATAGAAATATATGTAAATGTAGAATAATGTGAATCTAATTTGCTATTATATATATCTATATACATGCTATATTGTAATTTATCTGTATATTGTAGGTAAATATTAATAAACTTATTTGTGATAATGTTACATTAGGTGTTGTTATAATAAGATAATAAGTTATTATTATATATATATAAATATCATATATATTTATATATATACTATAGATATTATTTTATAGTCTTTTAGTCTACATTATGTGAGTATTAATTGCAAAATGAGTCCGTACTCGTTTATTACTTTCTTGGTACCTGTCAAAAGTTGGTTCATTTAGCA
This sequence comes from Trachelipus rathkii, assembly GCA_015478945.1. Taxonomy (NCBI): domain Eukaryota; kingdom Metazoa; phylum Arthropoda; class Malacostraca; order Isopoda; family Trachelipodidae; genus Trachelipus; species Trachelipus rathkii. The sequence continues at coordinate 44,010 of JABUQX010069251.1, forward strand.
ATAAATTTCTACGCTCGAATCCAGTATATGCAACGAGATTATTTAATATGTAACATTTTTTTTATATATTTATTATATAAATATGATAATATATGACAATTTGTAGCCGAATTTGAATAATTCTGAATAATGTAATTCTTAAAATATAACCAATAAAAAAATATTATCAAGCTGTTTACATATCTCCATTATAAAGATTATAGTTAACTATATATAGAAGAGTTATTATAAACAACTTGGTGCTATATATTCATATTAGCTGAAGAGCCCTACCTTATAGAGGTGAAAGATAAGATATGCAAGGGTCTATTACTCTGTCTATTTAGTCCTTTACGATAATATATATATCTATAATACAAGAATCTCTAAAGATACCATATAAATAACAATCTAGAGTAAAGTATGGTAAAATAGAATGAGAATAAATAGGGATAACTTATACCAACACTGTCCATACATTTAAATAGCAAGTATTTTAGTTCCTTTATTATTAATATTTAAGTTAGCCAAAGATCCATTGCAATATATAAATTATTATATCTAAAATAGAAAATAATATACCCAATTTGTACCTTTTATTATAATAATAATTTACTCCTATAGTAGTTTAGATTGTAAGTTAATAGTCTGATATTGTTAATAATATGCGAACCATTAGTGTATAATATGTAACAAAACTATATTTTATATATAAATAATATAGAATGAAATAATAGTATAGCTTATATCTGGTATACACGGAATCGGATTAGGTCTGCATCAAATTATATAGATCCACCAGCACCTCTAGTGTTTCCTGTATCCTAAAATAAATGTTCTAGGGGTGTAGAATGAACTTATATTTGTTCTATGTGATTCAAATGCGGTATAGTATAGTTAGAGTCCATAGGTTAGTTAGGTCCGGTATAGTTAGTCGTAGGTGATAGGTTAGTGTTAGATGGTATAAGTTTTTAAGGTTATTTGTAGGTTAGGTTAGGTCTAATTTATATCAGTCAAGCTATTAGGTGACAACAGGTCAGTCGATCTCGCGTAGGGATAAAAACACCTTAATTTCGCGTCCTAATTCAATAAGAAACCGTCAAATATTACATAATATAGTTTACTTAACTCCATTACAGAGCAGACATTACTTATAAACTGGAAAGACAGCATCTGTATATACAATATAGTAATGTACGGAATAAATATGACAAAGAAACACAGGAAGTAGACTATCTCTTCTTATAAGTGTGTAGAATTTAATAAAACGGTATATAATATAAAAGATTATAGTGCTCCCACAGATATCATATAATTTTGTTCTGAAAAGATCCTGGATAAGAGAAATTGGTGATATAAGAGGGAGAATTGTAATAACCAGACTGTCCGTGAAATTTGTGGAAGGGAGGTCAAGAATTCAAAGGGTGAAAAGATCACTTGAACTCCACCCATTCTCATCAAATTTAATGACCGTTATAAAACGCACACAAAGTCAGAAAGTAGTTCGGTAGATAATACACCCAAAAATCTAACTAATTAAACAGAGAATGCACTAAATTTTAGCCTATCACCTCTGCAAACGCATATCACATTTTATTTGTAATTTGCTTATTGAATATACACTACATTTATCTAATTTAGCAATATTAGCAGCAGAAGCTGTTAAGTATAATATTTATATAATCCAATAAATATATATATATAATATATATATAATTATAATAATAATTTATTAAATATTAATATTCTATATGCTTATATATATATATTAATAATAATATATATAATATATATAATATAATATTATATATATAGAATATAAATATATATATATATATATATATATAATATAATATATATATTATCATATATATTATATATATGTAAATGGAGGAAGAATAGTAAAGTAGTTAAAACTTTCCACTCCTAGCATATTCAATAATATATGAATTCATATATTTTATTATATATCACTTTATATAATCAACATATAATAAATTTAAAATAAATATATATATATATAATTAAGTTTGAGATAATAATATATATAATATTTATATATATATATATATATATAATAATATATATTAATATTATTATAAAATATATTAATAATATTATATATATTTTTTTAGTTGTAATTAATTTTATTATAATAATATATAAAATTTATAAACTACTATACTTTCAATATTAAAATATTTATATATAATATATAAATATATATATATATATATTAATTATATATATTATAATACTTATATATTAGATTATTATTCTCTGTAAGCTATATAGATATATTATGTATATATTTTATTTATATTATCTATAATATACATAATATATATAAAATATATATAGCTCATAAAATTATATTATATTAATCATAACTATGTGAATGTAACTATATTACTCATCTCAATTAAAATTTGTTAAACTAGCGAGTGACTAAATAATATCGACGTCAAATAATTATTTTATAAGCGAGGTATAGATATGTTTACTGAATCTTTTGAATATTATCTAAATAATTAATGTATCAGTATACTTTAATAATTAGGGTAAATATACATGTAAAATTCCGTCCATTGGTAAAACGAATGGCGAGATAATCTACATAAAGATCACTAAGACCTTAATATCGTTAGCCTAAACACATAAACCTATATGTGCCTAACTCATAAGCCTAACCTATAATGTAGTAATGGTCGTGCTTGAAGTCGATGCAAGATTCACTTTGGCTTCATCCAAAGCTGTATCGTTATTTTAAATGTTGGTAATAAGAAAGACTATTAATTAATTTCAAATACTTTGATGAATTATTTAATAATGAATTATAATATCACAATTAGAGTCATGATAATAATAATTATATAAATAATTAATTAATAAAGTAATATAATTAATTATTAATAATAAATATAATAGTAGTATTTAATATAAGTAATTACATTATATATAGTATTAATATTAATTATATATAATATATTTATTAGAATTTTATAATAATTATATATTATATAATATAATTATATAATATTAATATATATATATATATTATTATAATATATTAATATTTATTATATATATATATATATTAATATTAATATATATATATAATATATATATATATATATATTATAATATATTAATAATATATAATTATATAAAATATAATTATAATATTATTATATATATATATATATATATATATATATATATATATTAATATATATATATATTAAATATATATATATATATATATATAATATATTATAATAATTAATATATATATATTTTTATATAATATAAAATATATATATATATATATATATTATAATATATATATATATAATATATATATTATAATATATATATATAATATATATATATATATATAATAGTATATATATATATATATATATATTAATATTATATATTAATTATATATATATATATATATATATATATTTATATATATTATATGTATAGCTATATATAATATATATTAA
>JABUQX010069251.1:52500-60000 GCA_015478945.1 Trachelipus rathkii
AAAGTACTCTTTCCAAACCTTTTGGTTTTTTTTTCCCCCCTCCGGGCTTCCAAATGTTTCTCCATTTTTGTCTTTGATATTACTTTACTCTTCGCTCCTCTATACGTTCTTTCCAATCTAAAATCTTCTTTTGCTTTCCCTTCATATCATCCATCAGTTCCCTTTGCTAGCTTCTCAGCCCCCTCTTTCTTTGCCCTCCTCTTCACTCTATCCGTCTCATTTCTTGTTACCTCGTACACGTATATATATATATATATATATATATATATAAGAATGAAAAATGTTTTCCCTTGTTTTTAAATGATTCTCTTGAGAATTTATTATAAAAATATTTTTAAAAAATTACAAAGGCGGTTTCTTTTGTTGATACACACTCTTTTCTGCAGTTAATTAAAGGAAGTTATTAGACAGTTTTCTCATAGGAAGTTATTAGACAGTTTCCTTATAGGAAGTTACTGGATACTTTCCTCATAGGAAGTTACTAGACAGTTTCCTCATAGAAAGTTACTAGACAGTTTCCTCATAGGAAGTTACTAGACAGTTTCCTTGTAGGAAGTTACTAGACAGTTTTCTTGTAGGAAGTTACCTGGCCACTTTCCTCATAGGAAGTTACTAGACAGTTTCCACGTAGAAAGTTACTAGTCGGTTTTTTCATATGAAGTTACTAGACAGTTTCCTTGTAGGAGGTTACTGGATACTTTTCTCATAGGAAGTTACTAGACAGTTTCCTCATAGGAAGTTTCTAGAAGTTTCCTTAAAGGAAGTTACTGGACACTTTTTCAGGAAGTTAATATACTGTATCATGCTACTAAGTTACTGGACAATTTCCTCATAGGAAGTAACTAGATATATTCCATTGCAAGGAGTTACAAGAAAATACATGAATTTTTTTCCTTACAGGAAGTTACTAGACATCTTTCCTCGCATGACATTACTAGGAATAGTTTCCTTACAGGAAGTTACTACTCATGTTCTTCTAACAGGAAGTTACTTGACATTTCCTTGCAGTAAGTTAATAAACATTTTTTTTTCAGGAAGTTGCTAAAGATATTTTCATGAGAGGAAGATATTAGTAATACTTTCCTCATAGTTAATAGACATTTTTTTCTTCACAAGAAGTTTACAGCCATGTGACTGTAGACTATTTTCTCGACATAATTCCTCAAAAAAAAAGTTACTTGACGCCATTTCTTAACATGAAATTTCTAGACATAATTTGGTCACAAGTTAATGAAACACAATTTTTCCTTTCATTGTCTTAAAATCATAAATATTTTATTAACAAAAATTTTGGACCAGGTAAAGATAATCACACCCAATTCGATGTGGTTGCCAGATTTCAATCCTGTGAAGCTGCTTTTCATAATTTTTGCTTTTAAATATTATTATTAAAATGTTATTAATAATAGTTTAAATATAATTGAAATCTCGACCAATAAATTGATTGTCTTCATAAATTCCGACCAATAGGAGAGTTCTGGCAACCTATCAATTTGGGTGTCATCATCTTTACCTGATGAAAGATTTTGTTACTATATTTTGTAAATAAGTAATTAAAGTTTTCGAAAACCAATTAAGCAGTTGGGAACAGTTCTAATAATAATAATAATAATAATAATAATAATAATAATAATAATAATAATAATAATAATAATAATAATAATAATAATAATAATAATAATAATAATATGTTTGGAACTTCAGAAATTACAAAAAAACGTGTTTTTTTTTTTAATTTGAGAAGCTACAAAACTTTTTCGTAGGTAGCGCTTTTTATTTTTATATTTATTTCAATTATATATATATATATAATATATAATATATAGAATATCTCCATTAATATATAATATATAAATAATTATTATATATATATATATATAATATATATTATTAGCGGAAGATATTAGTGTGATAATATTATAATATATATATATGAGTACTAATACTTTAAATATACTATATAATAGTTATATAATAGTATTTTGTATATACTCACTATAATATATATAGCATTATATTATAGTTTATTATATTAATTACATACTAAACTATGAGAAGTATTATTTAATATATATAAATATTATAATAATATAATATATATATATATATATATATTATTAAGTATATATTTATATATATATAGGATATTTATAAGTGGTTGATAATATATACGTTAAGTATATTATATATATATATATAAAGCTTCTCCATTAATAAAATTATAGCGTATTTATTAAATAAGATTTGTCATAACTCTTACGTCATTAACAGAAGCCCCACCCTATCCGACTTTAGCCGAAACAATCATTGTCTTTAAATTCACTGTTGAAATGATTTTTTTGACTTGTTGGACAAAATATCTGCAATTTAATATTATATAAAAGCTGCTTCACACATTACTCAGAGACTTTTGTGGTAAAAGGTTGAACTATGGACTTTATCTAATCACAATTGTGATCAAAACTTTTATCTTTCAATGTATATTCTTTATTTTCTCATTTTTTTATTCTATTATTATATTATTATTTTTTCGGTTTTGCATTTGATGCTTACGAATGGAAGAAAATGGCTGTCGAGCTATTGCGTTTTCTTGTTTTGTCAAATTTAGGCCAAGCAAATTTAGAAAAAATGCTCACACAAAGCGTAAGGAATTTCCTTATATCTGTAAGGTTGCTATTTCCAGTGCTTGCAGACTAGGACACTTTTTTTTTTTTTTTTTAGCTATAAAATAACTAATTATAAATATTATATTGCTATTATTATTAAGTATAGCAACTTCGAGAGAACTACTCGTGTGTCAGAAAAATGAAAATTCTTGTATGATGAATAAATGTTACTTTTATTGGAGCTGTCCACTTTTGCTTATTTAACAAAACCTTAATAGCTTTTTAAGACTGAAAATATGTAGCATCTAAAATACATTTCCTATTTTTTCGTGCTAAAACTGGGTGAGCATTTCCTATCGAGCGTAAGCACAAGTGACAAAAACGATAACGGTGTTAATATTTAGTTTATCATAATTAATACCTAAATCGGTATTAAAAAGTATAAAATTTATGCATCTTTTATTTTTTTAATTTTAATATATCATTAAAATACAACATTAAAAACGAATATAAATCATTTATTAATCAAAATATTATTATTTATCTTAATAAACTTATTGAGTAAAGCTTCATCACTTAAAATAAATAAATCAATTAGGCTTTGGGAGCTGAAATAACACAGCTAACCTAACGAAATAGGCATAAAAGAAAATTTGTTAGCATGATTTTTGTTACAGCAGTTACATTGCTGGATATAAAATTATTATTTGGGATGGTTTCTCTCATTTGCTGAGTAGCCAAATCAATGATACAAAGACGATTTTATGAAATTAAAGCCTGGATTTGCAACGTTGTCAAACATTTAATATAACTACAAGTAATGAACGAAATTCCAAAACATGTAACTTATATGTTAATGGTTTGTCTCCAAATTTATATTTTATAAATAACTTTAATTTTACTATCTTTTAAGGAGTGTTTAGTTTACACCACTGCATGATTTTTATCAGATTTCCCCAAATTCCAGAAACATTCTTTTTGATCTCAATAGCTCTTCGCTACTAGGTCTTACACTCTTCGGTACAGATTCTTCTCTATCATACACTCTCCCACACTATTTCTCTCAAACAAACACACTCTTTTCGTTTAGGTGGGTTCCACCCAGTCTTCAATTATTTCTGAGATTTTTCTCTCACAATTTACAACTATAAAACCTTTACAACCAGAAAATCCTTATTAGCAATCAAATATTAAATACCAATAATACAATTCGGTTGACCTAGCCTTACCCTACCATTAATTAATCAGTAAATCAGTGAATCAATGAATCACTGAGTATACATCACAATAAACGATTTCTCAAAGCTAAGCATTGGTAAGCTTTGACATTTCTACCAAATTATTTTCTCTTTTTTTTTAATTATTTTTATTATTTATCATTATATTGGCCCTATTTATGCAAAAGGAAACCAGTCCATATTTCAATGTTGAAAGATGATTCCTTTGTAAAATTACTTTTTTCTTTACTTAAAATTTTTTTATTTACTTTTAATTTTCTTTGGTTTACTTTTTATGTATGTTTTTATTAAAGTTAATGTTTCTTTGCATTACAATTTGCAATCCTCTCTCTCTCTCTCTCTCCTCTTCTTCTCTGCTCTCTCCTCATCTCATCATCTCTCTCATCTCTCTCTCTCTTCTCTCTCTCTCTCTCTCTCTCTCTCTCTCATTCACAAACACACAAGCACCCACACAAACACGTACTTTCTTTCAATCTCTAAAAGTAAATTTAAATTATTTTAAATTATTTATTAAATAAATATCTCTAACATATGAATTTATATATAAATTGAATAAAATTAAAAATATAATAAATAAACAAAAAATGAAAATAATGAAAGAAATACTAACAGTGAAAAATAAATAAACAAACATTTATTTCTAAATTAAAAATAAATAAATTAATAAAAAAGTAATTATTTTAAACTTTATTTTAATTAAAATATTTAAGGGTGATAGATTTGTGGAAAAGTGCTAACAAATTTGGCACCCTCTATTATATTTAAACTATTATTTCATATATTTGATTCTTAACCTTTCTAATGCTTTCCCCATTGCTTCTCCCCCCTCACCCCCACTGGGAAGGGAGAGTCCAAAGAGAGGGGGTTGGGGGACGGAAGGCCAAAAAGAGGAATTGGGGGATAAAATAATAATTGTTAAGTAAACTAAAAGGGGAAAAGTTTATATATATTGAATTAAAGTTGAGAGATTTTTAATAAAATATTTTTTACCATTTTATTGTTTCTAAATGCCTGTTAGTCTGTTAGACTGGCTGACTGTTTTTTTTAGTCTGTTATTGTAGTTGTCAGTTTGTCTACTTGCTTAATCCTGTGTTTACCTATCTGTGAAACTGACTCTCTCAAAGTCTGTTTGTTAGTTTGTGTAGTTGTCAGTGTGAGATTGACTGTCTGTTTAATAGTCTGTTATTCATCTATCTCTCTGCTCATTTATCTAATTCTGCATTTGTCTGTCTGTGTTTCAATCTCTGCATGTCTGTCTGTGAGTTTTAAACTCTTCATGTCTGTCTGTGAGTCTGAATCTCTTCATGTCTGTCTGTTTGTTTCCTTATTTGTCTTTCTTTGCAACATAGTTACTTTACTTTCGATATTTATTTTTCAACATAACTTGACGGCCTTGGCCATGGGAATCTCCTCTTTCCCCTTTTATAGTAATATATTTATGGAGAATTAATATGAAGAATTTATTTTATCACCAGTCAATCCTCCCTTCTATCTTAATCCTACATGGCTTAGGTTATAGTAGTGATATTTTTGTTACAGTTCCGGAAACGACATCAATATTCATGACATTTTACAGTTTATTAATAATATCTATCCTTCCATCTTTTTTACTCATGAGCTTTTTCATAATTTTTCTATACCGCTTTCTCGACACAAATGTAGTTATCTTGGAATAACATCTCCACACTTACTTTACCGTTTAAGAAAATATCCTATACTTCTTCTCTTCTATCTTATTATCATTGGTTTTCTATCACTCATTCCTTTCAGACGTCGGACAACAGACTACGCAATTGCTACTACATTGCCTCTCTTTATTTACGACTTAATATATGCTCCCCCCCCACAATCTTCCCAACAGAAACTTACTTCCTTTTCTCCACTCTACTTTTACTAAATTAAATTACCCTCATCATGTCATCAATTTAGCCTATCACAAAGCGAAGAAAATTTTTATAATAGTCACCCTCCTTCCCCAAAATAACCTAACTTATCTTTCTATCCCATTTAATTTAAATTTCATTAAATATTATCAACAATATTTGCTTCACAAAAAACAATACTATTCCTCTGAAAAGAATTTTCAGACCCCCTAGATCAACTAATCATCTGTCCCAATGTATTTATAAAATTTCATGCCATCAATGCTTTAGTGTCTATATTGGCGAAACAACTGATTTTACCAGGAGATTAAATCAACATACTCAAGATTTATTAAAGGATTCTAAAAACCTAGCTTTAACATTTCATCGCTCAGTTAACAATCATAAAATCAAAATGTAATACAAATGAGAGCTTCCCCATTAAGGTTTTGCAATCATGTTAGGAAATAAAAAAAGAAAAATTATGCGAAGTCTGTTTTTTATTTAATAATCTATGAATAATTTCAACAAGATACAAGGTGACTTCAAATTGGACAAAATTCAAAATTCTTTTCTGCTTTCATCAGGATGTCTTAGGAATATCAAGAAGAAGGAATCATAATTGAACAAAAAACTTAAAGATCTACATTATTTGTCTTTTTTTAAAATTTATATTTAGTCCTTATAACGTCAAAATTCTGAAAGAAGCCCTTTGTTGTACTGGGCGAAAGCTAATTTGTGTATCTGCAAATAGTTTTAAATGTCAGTTTTTACCAAATGTTTTTGTGTGAAATAAAATATTAAAGTTTTTATATTGCCAAGGGTATAATTTCCATAAAAAATATCAGTTTACGAATAAAGTAAAAAGTTTCTAATTATAATTATATAATATTATATATATAATATTTATATAATTATATATATATATATATTTATATAATATTATAATATATTATATATCTTATACTTATAATATATATATGTATATAGGCTATATATATATATAATATATATATATATTATATATATATACGTATATCATAATAACAATGTGACTTGCCTCTCAGGGTAGGCAGGCTTAATTTTAATAAATATAAATTATATATATATATATATAATATAGTAATATATATAATATATATACTTAATTATATAATAATATATTATATATATATACTATATTATATATTAATATAATTATATATATAATATTATATATATAATATATAAATCTATAATAAATATATATATAAATGTATAATAAATATATAATTATATATATATATATATATATAATATATATATATACTTATATATATATATTATATAGGTAATAATAGACTGTAAGAATGTTTTTAAATTTAATTTTAATATATATATATATAATTATATATATATAATTTATCTATAATATATATAATATAATATTATTATATATAGTAATATACTATATATATATATAATATATCTAATTACAATTTTATATATATAAGTATATATATATAATAGTATATACTATATTATATATTAAATTTATATATCATATATATATATATATGTTAAATACAGTAAAATATTTATCGTATAAATAATGATATATTTTATTATAAAAATAATAAAAATATATATATAATTTATATATATATTTAATATAATATATATATATTATTAATATATATATATGATAATATATAATATATATATATATCTATATATAATATATAATATTATATATTATATTATATACTATAAAAATAATAAATTTTTAAATTTTTAACTTTTAAAAAATTAAAT